>JAQZBX010066830.1:0-16038 GCA_029593785.1 Cabassous unicinctus
GCTATTATATGATTCCAGTGTATTTTTAACTTCATTTATTGCACCTTTCATTCCTATAAGATCTGCTATTTTTCTATGTATGCTTTCAAATTCTTCTTTGTGCTCATGCCATCTCATTGAATTTATTAGGGAGATTTGTTTGAACATCTATGATTAGTTGTCTCAACTCCTTTATGTCATCTGGAGGCTTATCTTGTTCCTTTAACTGGGCCATATCTTCCTGACTCAGTGTGGATTGTAATTTTTTGTTGGTGTCTTGCCGTCTAGCTTACTAGTATTTATTCTGGGTGCAGTTTTTCTCTTTAGTTTAGGGCTTCCTTCCTTTTAACCCTTGATGGTTTTGTAGTAGGAGCCAAGGTTGTAGTTCATGCTTTAAGCTGTGAAGGTTAAAGCTGCCCTTGTTACCCCAAGGACCAATGAAGCTTCTTCCAATTTTCTCCTTTGCCAGGGTTAGGGACAGAGCCACAGCTGTGGCATAATCCAGCTCATGCATGCCTAGACTGTCATTGCCCAGAGAAACTGATGAAGCTTCAGGACCTTTTCTCCCCTGCCTGGGGTAGTGATGGAGCTGCAGGTGTAGGCAACAATCTATGCAGTACCTATCCAAGATGACCACAGCAGCCCCAGTAGACTTCCAATTATTTAGTCTGTGCCTGCCAAATGTACCTGCAGTTACCTGAATAGGCTGGTGCAGGGTACACCAGCTTTCTCCCTGCTAGGGGTAGAGCTGAAGCCTAAGCTAGGCTGCAGGGCAATCTGGGTGAAAGAAACAGGTCTCTACCTTCACTGTGATTTTCAGTCAGCCCGGGTTCCCCTCATGCTGGGAATGGAGTCAAAATGACAGCTACCAGCCTCTTTCTGACTTGGACAGTTTCAAACTGTCCAAAGCTGTTCTTAGGATTATAATTTAGCCAGCAAATTTTAATAATCAGTAGCTGGAATCGGTGGCCAACCATCCCTCCCTCCCCTAGTTTTGGAAAATAAAGCTTCCAATTCCTGTCACAGAGTAGCTCCTGGGGTGGCTTGTGCTGCCAAAGTAGAATGATCACCAGGCTCTGTGGCATGGCCTGTAGTTTCCTGGAGAGGCTGGTGCAGCTACCCCCATCTTCCCCCTTGCCCGAGGTGGGTCTGGGGCTTAGGCTAGAGCTGCAATCTGATCTAGATGGAAAGAAGCCATTTCCTACCAGTACTGTTATTTTCAGTCATCCCCGCTTCCCCTCATGTCAGGCACAGAGATAAGATGGCAGCTACAGGCCTCTTTCTAACTTGGACAGGTTCAAACTTTAGCTTTTCTTAGGATTATACGTTAGCCCACTGAATTTACTAATCAGTAGTTGAAGTTAGTGCCCAACTGTCTCTTCCCCCCCCCATTTTTGGGAAGTGGACCTTCTAATTCCACCTGAGGAATACCTCCTGATGTGGCTCATGCTTCCAGTGTAGGATGGGCACCGGCCTCTGTGGTGTGGAGTGCTCTACTAATGAATCTTCTCTGCAGAAGGGCAGTCTCCTCCTTCCATTCTCTCAAGGAGGTTGCAGGATACACTTCTGGTCTCCTGGAGTCCCTGAACAAGTGCTTTAGATAGCTCTGGGTGATTACTAACTGACCTGTAGCAGGAGCTGATTCTAGGAGCTCCTTAGACTGTCACCATCTTCCTGGTTGTGCCTTGTATTCTATTTTTTATTAAGTTAGAAAATTATCACATAAATTTCTAGATTTTTGGACATGGAAGTAAATATTAATAATTATTTTAAGAGAGTTCTGATTATTCAGATTGGTCAAAAACCAAGAAATAAGGAGAGATATCCCAGTGAAGTCTTTTGTTTGAAGTCCAACTCAATAAAATGTCAAATTCATATTCATGAACTTTGAAATATTCTATTAGAAAATCCTGGAAAACTAATTCAATTGTGGTCATTCATGTTCTGTAGTATGTCAAAAAATATCTCTTTTGTTGCTATTTATAGAATGATAAAATAATATTCCACAATTTTAACCCAATTAGTGATAAATATGATCAAATATATAGCAGATTTTATTTTAATCATAGTAAGCAAACTATTTGTACCACAATTTGATCTTCTTAATAGAAACTTATATCCTCACCTAAATCTTGTGAATTTTCAACTCTGGGGTAATAATATCTACCTGATATTAAATTAAATATTTATTGAGATATCACTGAATTAAGACACCTGAGTGCATAGACATGGACAGAAAAAAACCACAGTGCTTTCAAACAATGCCTTGAATATTCTGTTTGTACCTTCAAATGAGTCCACTAAAAATAAATATTTTACAATTCCGATTTAATATAATATACTAGGTTCACTATATTTCATTATTTCTGGAACAGATTAGTGAATAATAGTTGTGAAAGCCCAAACTCTGTTCTTTAGTCAGGATGAAAAAAGGCATTAAGTTTCACATCCTTTCAATTTATGTCTAATCTCACTTCCTTGCAACACAAAATTTGTATGACTTGTAATCTTTTACTTCTCATCTCAAGTCAAGTTTTCTTATCTTTACTATGTTACATACAGCATCATCTTTAACATCAACAACAAATAGCAACATAATATGTAACATGACTTTTCCATGGAAGGAAAATCCAAGTTAGCTGAGTATGTCTCTCATTTACACCATATTTAAGCCTGGTGTTGACTTTTTACTCTGTACATCAATTACTTTTGAATAATGTAAACATGAGTCATCTTCCATCAACCAATTATGTAATTAATGTTTTTCTGTATTATAAGCTATTGATAATGTGAAAAGTTCAACCCTGTCTTTTGATAAAGCAAGTTATGAGCTACTTGTATTTATTTCCTTCAAAGTTGATTTTATGGGCTTTATATTAATAGTGTGATAATTTTTTTCATTTTTGCTATAGCAATTTTTTATTTTTCCCATTTAAAAATAAAATCAATACATTTCAACCTGAAACATGTTATACACACTAGTTCATGCTTATTTTGATACCAGAAAAATCTTAATTTATGAGAAAAGTCATTGCTTTGTTGTATTTTACACACACACACACAAAAAACAGAAAAAAAAACAATTTCAATAACTCATCACACTCTTATAAGAGAGAACATACTAGGAAAAAAGACTAAATTAATTCTCAATCCAATAATATTTGTCTTTAGCTAGTTATTTTATATTTCTGAGTTCACCATGTTCTTTTCCAACTACAATAACACACAGACACACACTTACAAAATTCTTCCTGCAGTCAACACAAATTGGAACTGTGTGTTCACTTGCAAAAAATAAAATAAAAAATGAGAAGCCAGCTCAACTCATCTGTAGTATATTCTTGATTTCCTGAGATGATTTTATAATATTTGGCTGAAAGAAACAACATTTCTTTATTATCCTTAAGCAATATTCATTATTAAGAGCATAGTGTTCTTTTAAATTGGAATTACTTTTATACACCTAATATATTAAATGACTTAGAATAAAGTTATTTCATTATTTTCTCTCTTAAAATGCTTGTATCTACCATGCACTGTCAGAGACTTGCAGACCACACAATCAGATACATTCACCAAGTTATGTAAAATAATGTGTTTAGTACATTTTGTTTCTCTTGCTCATTCTTGGAAAGAATTCTTAATGATAAATGGGTTAACGGAAATAATAGTTAATGCAATATCCTACTGGTCAATAAATCTTAACTATTAGCAGATATTTTTCCACCATGGTTAAGGTAACATGTAGAAATTTCTTCTTCTGCGGCATGAAACCTTAATGGGAGATTTTATAAGTAAATAAAAGATGGTTGTTTGGCAGAAAACAGGAAAAAAAAAGCTTGAAGAATTCAATGAAGTTCAAGAAAAAAATGTTACCTAAGCAAAGGGTTGGAAAATATTTGATTTTTTAACAATTGGAAAATAAGTGGCAGAAATAAAAGATTGCTGGCAATGATCATAGATTACATCCACTCAGAGCTCTCTTTTCTGTGTCAAGCTCTGACTTAAACAAACATATACAGAATTTGCTTATTTACACATAACAGAGGGAAAGCCACTATGAGATAAATAAGGAAGCACTAATTCAATTGGTGTAAAATTAAGAACTATGAGTTTGTCTAAATAAAAGTTCTATAAAACCACATGACTTGTAACCACTTCCTTGCATGTAACATCTGAAGGTAACATAGTTTTCCTGAGAGAAATTTCTTCAGAGCCTCCTTCACATTCCTGTTCCTTAAAGTGTAGATGATAGGATTTAAGGTGGGAGAAACCATGCTGTAGAAAAAAAAAGATAAACTTGCCTAGGTACTGGATACAACGCTGGAGATACATGTGGATGGCAGTGCCATAAAAAATGATCACCACAATGAGGTGAGAGAAGCAGGTGCTCCAGGCTTTATGGCTTGCCTCCACTGATTTGATCCTCAGAACAGCTTGGGTTGTGATGCCATAAGAGATAAGGATGAGTGCTGGAGGGATGAGGAGGAACAGGACTCTAATGACAAAAAGCACCAATTCTTTAATGGTGGTATCCACACAAGCCAATTTCAGGAGAGCTGGTACTTCACACACATAAAATGATCCAATCTGTGGTTGCCACAGAGAGGCAAGTGCAAGGTGAAGGTAGTTTCAATCAAAGAATTAGCCAAACCACTCATCCAGGAGATGGATGCCAGCTATTGACATAGCCATGTAGTCATGATGACTACATAGCGTAAGGGTTTGCAGACAGCAATATAGCGATCGAAGGCCATCACAGCCAAAAGGATGCACTCTGTAGAGCCCAGAGCTAGAGAGATGTAGAGTTGGACCACACAACCTCCTTAAGTGATGGAGGTTAACTAGGGTCTGAGGGGCAAAGCTATTGGTGAAGCAGAGGTCTGGGAAGGAGAGGTTACTTAGGAAAAAGTACATGGGTGTGTGGAGAAGAGGATGCAGGTATGAGATGATGATGATGATGAAGTTTCCCACAAGGGTCAGGAGATAGAAGAAAAGGACAAATACAAAGAGCACATCTTCTAGGTGAGGGTGCTCTGAGAAGCCCAGAAGGATGAAATGCACCAGGGAACTGTCATTGGCCCTTCCTATACCTCTTAGGGGAAAATCACCTGCTAAGAGAAAAATTGGAAGTTTGAAAAGAGTTTATCTGAGAAACAAAAAAATGTAAGAACTGAAAGATCATGGATACCTACTTGTCCAACCTACTCATTTTTGCCCTTAATGTTGTCCATATAACTTCCAGTCTAATGCCTCTTCTTAGAAAATCACGAATCATTTCAATACCAGGGTTTTCTGGAAACTCATTATTGAAGCCTGTCAAAGTGGGTATTTGCATGAATATTTAGAAATGTGCCATCATTTACCGCTGAAAATAAATGCCCTTCAAAATAAAAAAAAGAAGAAAACTCCATATTCATGGTTTTTAACTATGGACCAAAATCAGCATACAAAATCTAATACATTCAGGTTTCATCATAGGCACAAATGAGGATAGGAAATCTTCATCTTGCCACCATTGAACACACACACATTTAGACTCTCCTTATGCACTGCTTCAACAGGGATAAGATAGTCATCTATCTAATAGTACATCTGGAGATACAAAACAAAATTGAACAGGTACATAATGAGTAATCCAAATTTTAAAAAAAGTTAAAAATGATGTTCTGAGGCTGAATGAAGGTAAATAATGTTCTAATCATTTTTGCAAAATAACAGATGAGAAAGAAATTGTTTTGAAACATGGAAAGTGTGGAAGATTTTCTGGATTAAACTAAAACAAAGCCTTTTAAAATGGATAATATTGGGATGCAATAGGATAGAAGAAGATGAGTTTTACCTGTGGGACATATTATAATGACTAGAAGAAAAGGAAATGTGTTTGAGGAAGGAAGATATATAATATAAAATTCAACATATATCATACAGTTAGGTATGCTTAATTCACTGCTGGTGGGAATGTAGAACAGTACAGAAACTTCGGAGGACTGTTTGGCTGTTCCTAAGGAAGTTGAATATAGACTTGCTAATGGACTCAGAAGTACCATTGCTAGGTATATACCCTGAAGAACTGAGAGCAGTGATATGAATAGAACTCTGCACACTGATGTTTATAGCAGTGTTATTCATGATAGCCAAAATTTGGAAAAAAACCAGATGTCCATCAACTTATGAATGGATAAATAAATTGTGGAGTATACATACAATGTAATTTTATGTAGTGGTAAAAAGAAAGGAAGGCATGAAACATATGGCAACATGGATAAACCTGGAGGGCAGTATGTTAAGCGAAGCAAGCCAGACATAACGGGACAAATACTGGATGATTACCCTATTATGAGCTAAATATATTTTGTGAAATATAAATATATTATGTGAAATATGATTATGGGTAAAAGTGCATATATAAGACTGTTTTTCTTTGAAGCTGAACAAATGTAAGTTAATAATACAAAATATTAATATCAGACAAAAAAAATTACTCTAAGAAGACCAGACACAGAGTACTACATATTATATGATTCCATTTATATAAATGGTAAATATAAATCAGTTTATAAAATGAAAGGAGATTAGTGGTTATGTAGGTCTGAGGAAGGAATGCTAAGGGGTATGGAGTCTTTCTTTTTGGAGTAATGAAATCATTCTAAAATTTTTGAGATGATGAATGTAGAACATTGTGATTGTACTAAAAGCTATTGATTTTGGATAGAATAGCCAGAAACACCAGCTATATACAGTGGGGGAAGCATAGAGTGATTGAGAGGTGAGGAATTTTCTTGTTTGTCTGTTTTTTGTTTATTATTATTATTACCAAAATAATGAAAATGCTTTAATAATGATTGAAGTGATGAACGCAAAACTATGTGATTATAGTAAATACCATTGATTGTAACTTTGGATGAATTGTATATTTATTAATATGTATCAATAAAATTGATTTTATTGATTAAAAAAGACAGATTCACTGATAAAAGGAATGACATTGAGAGTTCAGAAATAGACCCTCAATTTTAAATTTAAATGATTTTTGGTAAGCCTACCAAATCCACTTTTCTGGGCCAGAATAATCTCATCAATAAATGGTGCTCAGTGAACTGGATATCCATAATGAAAAGAATGAAAGATAAGCCCTATCTCACCCCCTATAAAAAATCAACTCAAAGTGTATCAAAGACCTAAACATAAAAGCCAGGACCATAAAACTCCCAGAAGATGATGTAGGGAAACATCTACAAGACTTTGTAGTAGGTGGGGCTCTCTTAAACCTTACACCAAAACTTTATATCAAAAGGAAAACAAAGATAAATGGGACCTCCTCGAAATTAAACACTTCTCCACCAAAAAGGATTTGTAAAGAGGGTGAAAAGGTAGGCTACTAGATTTGAGAAAATATTTGGAAAATCACATCTGACAAGGGTCTAATATCCATTATACAAAGAGATCCAACAACTCAACAATAAAAAAGACAAATGTCCCAATTACAAATGGTCAAAAAACCTGAATAGACATTTTTCTAAAAAAGAAATACAAATGGTGAAAAAACACATGAAAAAATGTTCAAATGGCTACTAAGGAAATGCAAATCAAAGCTATAATGAGACTTCATTTCACACCTACTAGAATGGTAACTATTAACAAAACATAAAAGTACAGGTCTTGGAGAGGATGTGGAGAGATAGGAATGCTTATTCACTGTTAGTGCAAATGTAGGAATGTACAGCCACTGTGGAAGTCTGGTGGTTTCTAAGGAAGTTAGATATAGATTTACCATGTGACCCAGAAATATCACTATATATATTATATATAACCCAGAAGAACTGAGAGCAGTGACATGAACAGACATCTGCACACCGATATTCATAGCGACATTATTCACAATTGCCAAAAGATGGAATCAACCCAGGTGTCCATCAACTAAAAAATGGATAAACTGTGTTATATACACATGATTGAATATTATTGAGCAGTAAGAAGTAATGAAGTCATGAAACATATAACAACATAGATGAACCTATAGGACACTATGTTGAGTGAGGCAAACCATGCACAAAAGGAGAAATACTGTATGATTTTGTTATTATTGCTAAATATAATGAGCAAAATCATGGAGTTAATAGCTAGAATCTGTCACCAGAAAATAGAATGTGGTTACAGAATGGAAAAGCTGAAGTTTAATCTTTGTAGAATTGGTAAAAATTTGTTTGTGTATGTTTGGAAATGAAGGAAAATGGTGAAAGCATATCATAGGATTTATAATTAGTATTGTTAGCTTAAGGGTATTATAGTAGTTTGTTTTTTCTTGATTTTTTTTCCTTTTTTTAAGTAATGAAAATGCTCTAATATTTATTGAAATGATGAATGCCCAGCTCTGAGATTATACCAAATGCCATTGATTGTACACTTTAGTAACTTGTATGGTTTATGAACAAAAAAAATAATATGGTGTGTTGGCAGAAAAATACACCAAATATAGGATATGTACCATAGTTAGAAGTAATACACTGAAGATGTTCATTCATAATTTGTTACATGTTTCACAACAATGCAAAGTAATCATGGTTGATTGATGTATGGGAGACCTGTATGATGTTATATATGTTTGTTCTGTAAGTTCACAACTTTTACTATACACTTATTGTTTATGTATGTTCATGTATGAATAATATACTTCAATAAATTTTTAATGGGAAAAAACACCCAGTTAGAGAGAAATACATAATTTAATATGAGGTTTTGAAGAGAAAAGGTCTGAGCATAAAGATAAAGTTGGGAGCTATTGGAATGTCATATGTAAAAGTTTTATTTCAAACTGTGATTAAAACATAATATACTTGTTGTTCTCAAAAACCTAGTGAGAGGAGAAAGATAAAAAAATCAGAAATTCATAATACAGGACTGGGGGTGGGGTGCAGCATTAGAGGTTATCTCAGTGTGCAACGGGGTGTCCAGTGGGGACCTAAGGGGCTCCAGAATTCATAGTTATAGTTGATAGAACAATGTCACTGAAGTTTAGGGTTTTCTCTTCTGTTCCAAGCAACTGGACAAAATAATTTGATCTTTGCAAAAGAAAAATTGTAATAATTTTTGATAATTCAATAATAATCTTATAACCCATCAAATATATAGCTATGACTATTAACCAGAATAAACTTTATGAAAACAAGCTTTAAAAATAGTAAAATCCTTAGAACAATGATCTGTTTTAATTGGGTCTGTTCCATTTCAGGTCCTAGTATACAGCCCAGTTTAGAGAAAATGTAATGGTTGTTATGAAAATTGGCCAAGTCCCACAGCTCTTCTGTGATGAAATGGGCACACAAACTAAGACTGTTCTGACTCTGAAATTCAAGCTCTAATTTAATCTCTTCTACTGAATCCCATTGACAGGGCCATGAACACAACCAAATTATTCATTAAGTCACCATTCATTAAATGATTCACACTTAGTAAGTCTCTCATATGTTTCTTGATAATCATGTCCCACTCAATCATAGAGTTTCTCAAGAACGTTTTTCAGTGCTGCCTTTACTTCTTTGTTCCTCAGGGTATAGATGAGTGGATTCAGCATGGGGGTCACTGCAGTGCAGAAGAGGGAAATAACCCTCCCTTGGTCCTTGGATCTACTCTTGGCTGGCTAAAGATATATGAAAATGATGGTTCAATAGAAGATGATGACCACCATCAGGAGGGAAGAACAGATCCAAAATGTTTTATGTCATCCAATGGTTGACTTGATCTTCAAAATCGCTTGAGCAATGTATCCATAGGTTAGGATGAGTGACTAAGGCACCAACAGGAATAATATGCTAGCTACAAAGAGCTAAGCCTGGTTGAATGTGGTGTCCACACATGACAACTTGATTAGCACAGGGACCTCACAGGAGAAATAATCCACTTGGTGATGACCACAAAATGGCAGCTGAAGGGTAAGTATGGACTGAACCAATGTTGTGGCCACCCCACTTAGTCATGCCATAGAGTCCTAGACATGGCAAAGCCAAGGATGCATGAAAAAAGCAAAATGTAGAGGACAGCAAACAGCAACATAGTGATTATAGAACATCACAACCAGGATGATACACTCAGTGGAGCCCAAAGCAAGGGAGATATAAGAGTTGAATCACAAACCCTCCATAGGTCAGATTTATCTGAACCCTACAGGGGTATGATACTGTTGGTGAAGCAGAGGTCCAGGAAGGAGAGGTGGGAGAGGAAAAAGTACATAGGAGTGTGGAGTTTAGAGTCCAAGACAGACACTAAGATGATAGCAGTGTGGCCTAGAAGGGTCATGAGGTAAAGGGACAAGATCACTCCAAAGAGAACCAGCTCCAACCAAGGCTTGTCTGAAAAACTCATCAGAATGGCTCCAGGGAGGGCACTCTCATTGGTCTGCTACATTACTCTCTCTTTGATCATTCACTCCTGAAGGGTGAAATCATATAATGTATCAACCCCTGGGATTTATGTCAAATCCATGACAAGTAAAACTCAGTGCTGGGAAATCAAACTTTGGAAATAGGTGAAGAGAAAAGACCAAAGGAGAGAATACCAGTATGTGATATCTTTGATTATCCCATGAACACTGTCTATTGGCCATATTGAGGATAAAACTAAAGGTCAGGACAACTTGTGGGAACATGGCCAACAGTTTAGATATATAAGTCTTGGCTCTCACTAAAACAACAAAGAAAAGCCAGAGGCTTCCTTGGCGACCTGCTTTGGGGCACAGCAAACCAGTACACTGCTTACCAACACACAGAAGAGTGAGGAACAGAGAAATGAAGAAGCCAAAACAAGTAATGGTGGGTTATTTAACCTCCCGGCTGCTGGTAAGGGCTCCCCTCCCCCACCCCCAAGATATTAAGCAAGGGTAAAACTCCTGGTGAATTGTATCTGAGAGTAGAGCAGACATCCACCTCCACAGGACAGTGCTCTGAGTCATCTAGGATGGTACTGGACAGATAGGGAAACCAGGAATAATTGGGGGTTGCTTACATTGATGGCTGGAAGGGGCACACATACCCAGCCCTCGGAGCAGACAGACTAGTGGAGACCCTAGCCCACTTCTCTAAGCGGGAGTGTGAGGGCAGATTCCCTGTGAGGAAGAGGGAGTCTGGGAAAGTGGAGAGTGATTTTATTGCGGTGAGTTTAGCCAGTTGGGCCTCCCTTGAATATCGGAAGGGACCCTGACTCAACAGGGAGAGGGCAGGGGGATCATCTCAAGCTGGTGGTCATGCCCAGCCACATAGGTAAAGAAAGGAATTACATCAGAGTGGAGGCAGAGACAGGCAGCCATCAGCACCACTCCAGCTGACTGCAGGGAATCTAACATGACCAAGGGAAAAGGGACGGATAGACTTCTGAAAGGCAAATTAAACCAAGGATTCAGTATAGCTCAGTGGAAGAATTCCTGCCTCACATATATGAGGTTACTGGTTCGATTACTGGCTATTCTTTGAGAAGGCATCCACCAGGTTATCAGGTATCCAGTTGAAACTTTATGACAGGGAACATATAGATATTTTCTTTGTATTAGCATTTCTTAGATCTCTTATTTATTTATTTATTTTAGAAAGGTTCATTTTCTTTTATTTCCCTTCCTTTATTCATTAAAACCCAGTATAAAACCTGCAGAGTGTAGGCTGCAGGGTGAGTGATTCAGGAACACCAGCAGCCTGAGAAGATCCTAAGGGGTCTAAGAAAGAAGGCTGTTTTTCCGTGTTTTTTTTTTTTTTCTGTCTCCTTTTATTTAAAAAAGAGTTTCTGCTCTCTTGTTTCTTGCTTGTTTTGTATCCCCTCCCTTTCTTTCTCTGCTTGTTTCTTTTTCTTATTTCTTTTTTTTAAATACTTTTGGTTACTGATCTATTCTACCTATGATATTTCTTTTCACTCCTTCATCTTTATATCTTTTGTTTTCTGTTGTTGTTCTTTAATTGCACCTCTTTTATTTGGTCTCCATTTTTCTTGTTTGTATTTCTCCATCTACCTTTTTCCTCTGTATACTTTCTCTTTTTCACTTTTTTCTTTCTCTATTTTCTGTTTTCTTTTCCTCTCTTCTCACCATTCCAGCATTTTAATCCATTCTACATCTTTTTTTCTCTGTCCTGATTCTTGTTTCATTGTTTCTATTCCACTTTCCTCATCTTATTTTTCTGTGCTTCTTATTCATGTTAATTTTTCAATGTCCTAGGCCTTGTACGTTTGCTCTCCTGCCTTTTACTATTACCATTACTATTATTCTTTTTGTCTACTTATCTCTTTCCTTTTCTCTGCTTTTAAATTTTTTCTTTCAGAGGAACATAGGCACACCTGTCTTACAAAAAAATGGATGAGTGGGGGCAAGATCCAGCTCGAGTGAGCTGTTTTGGAAACACACAGACTAGGAGGCTTCAGGGCATTAATCTGGAGGGAGCAGTATGAAGACATAGATTCCTCAAGGTGCTGCTTGCTTGATTCTTGGTTACTGTGTTCCCCTTTCCTTGATTTGCAATTTTCTGTGTATATCTATTTTGTATAACAACACTGTCTCTTTTCCTTCCCTCATCACTCCATCTTCTGCTTTCTGTTGCTGTTCTTATATTCCACCTCTCATTGTTTAGTCCTCAATTTTTCTGGTTTTTATTTCTACCTCATCTATCCATCCTTTCTTTAATTAACATTTTTTCTTTTTGTCTTTTCTGTTCTCTTTCCCTCTCTCCTCATCATACTGGCCTTTAATTCAGTCTATATATTTTTCTCTATTCAGTTTCCCATGTCAACGTTGTAATCCACTTTTTTATTCCTATTAGTTTACACTGCTTACATGAACTAAATATTCATTTTCCAAGGTCTTACACAGTGCCTCTTCTAACAATTACTATTTTTATTA
The DNA here is from genome assembly GCA_029593785.1 of Cabassous unicinctus. Lineage (NCBI taxonomy): Eukaryota > Metazoa > Chordata > Mammalia > Cingulata > Chlamyphoridae > Cabassous > Cabassous unicinctus. The sequence continues at coordinate 12,854 of JAQZBX010066830.1, forward strand.
TTATTACCCTTTTACTTTTCTTACCTCTTTCACTTCCTCTGGCCCTAATATTTTCCTCCAAGGGAACACAGACAACAACAATGAAAGAGAATAAGAAGAAAAAAGTGTCAAAGAGAAAACTTAACACACACACACACACAAACAGCAATTAAATAAAACTCTAGAGCAAAAAGAGAAGATAATCAACCTTATAAACCCATCAAGATAAAAAATGACCAAAGGGCAACAAAAAATTGCATACCATACTAAGAACAAGAAACATGGCCCAGTCCAATGAACCAACTAAAAATCAGTAGGAGGTGCAGAACATTGAACAATTAATCAAAGCTGTCCAAACAAATATCATGGACCAACTTAATGAAGTGAAGGAAGAGATTAAGGATACTAAGATGACACTGGGAGAACATACTGAAGAAATTGTAAAAATACATAAAAAGAAAATGGATATGATGGTGATGAATGGCACAATCCAAGAAATCAAAGACACTGAAGCACATAACAGTAGAATTGAGAAGGTAGAGGAAAGAATTAATGATGTGGAAGACAGTACATCTGAAATCAAACAGATAGTAGAACACATAGATACAAAGATAGAAAAAATACAGCAGGTACTTAGGGAATTGAATGATAAAACAAAACACACAAACTTATGCATTACAGGCATCCTAAAGGGAGAAGAGAGGGGAAACAGTTTGGAAGGAGTGTTGGAGGAAATAATCACTGAAAATTCCCAACCCTATTGAAGGAGATGGATGTACAAGTCCAGGAAGTGCAGCATACCCTAACAAGTATAAATCCCAACAGGCTTATCCCAAGATATATATTCATCAAACTGTCCAATGCTCAAGACAGAAAATACTGAAAGCAGCAAGAGAAAAGAGAACCATCACATGCAAGGGAAACTTGATAAGATTAAGTGCTGATTTCTTATCTGAACCCATGGAGGCAAGACGGCAGTGGTATGATATAGTTAAGGTAATAAAAGAAAAAAAAAAAAACTTCCAGCCAAGAATTCTCCATTCAGCAAAGCTGGCATTCAAAAATGATGAAGAGTTCAAAATATTCCCAGATAAAAAGAAATTAAGAGTGTATGCCAATAAGAAACCTGCCCTTCAAGAAATACTAATGGGAGCTCTGCAAAATTGAAAGGAAAAAAAACAGGAGAAAGAGAGTTGGAGGAGAGGGTAGTAAGAACAATTAAAAAAGACAAAAAGAGAAATAAAAACAACATATGACATACCAAAACCCAAAGAAAATATAGCTAATGTAAGTAATTCTTTGAGAGGAATAACACTGAAACCTAATGGACTAAACTCACTAGTCAAAAGACACAGATTGGCAGAATGGATAAGGAAATATGGCCTATCTATATATTCTTTACAAAAACCCACCTTAGACCCAGGGACAAAGGAGGCAGAAACTAAATGGCTGGAAAACAATCTTTCAAGTAAACAATAACCAAAAAAGGGCAGGAGCAGCTATACTAATATTGGAAAAAATAGACTTTAAATGCAAAACTATTGTAAGAGGAAAAGACACTATATATTAGTGAAAAGGGTGATCATTCAAGAGGAAAGAACAATCATAAACATTTATCTAACTAACAGGGGTGCCTCAAAATACATGAGGCAAACACTGGAAAAACTAAGTGGAGAAATAGATGCCTCTACAATTATACTGGGGGACTTTAATATACCATTATACCATTAGACAGAATATCTCAACAGAGAATCAATAAAGAAACAAAGAGTTTGATGAATACATTAGAGGATCTAGATCTAATAGGCATATATAGAAAACTATACCCAAATACAGTGGAATACACATTCTTCTTGAGTGCACATGGATCATACACCAAGATAGACCACATGCTAGGGCACAGAAAAAATCTCAATGAATTCAGAAAGATTGAGATTATACAAAGTAATTTCTCTGACCACAATGGAATGAAATTAGAAATCAGTAAGGGCCAGAAAACCAGATTAGGCACAAATATACAGAAGTAAAAAAATACACATTTAGACAAACAGTGGGTCAAGGAGGAAATCTCAAAAGAAATCAGTAACTACCTTGAAATGAGTGAAAATGACAACAAACATATCAAAACTTATGAGGTGCAGCAAAAGCTGTACTGAGAGTGAAATTCATAACAATTAATGCATATATCAAAAAAAGAAGAAAGACCTAAAATCGAAGACCTAAATGCACACCTGGAGGAACTGAATAAACAAGAACAAATTAACCCCAAAGAAGTAGAAAGAAGGAAATAACAAAGATAGCACATATAAATGAAATAGAAAATAGAAAGCACTAGAAAAAATAAACAAAACCGAAAGCTGGCTCTTTGAGAAGATCAATAAACTTGACAAACCCTTAGCCAGATTAACAAAGAGAAAAAGAGAGAAGATGCAAATACACAAAATAAGAAATGAAGAAGGGGACATCACTACTGACTACACAGAAATAAAGTGAATGATAAGAGAATAATTTGAAAAATTAATATATATATTTTGGAACATGATAAAGTGTATATATGAAAAAACCCACAGCTAACATCACATTCAATGGTGAAATCCTAAAACTTTCACTCCAAGATTGGGAACAAGAAAAGGATGCCCACTATCACTGATCCTATTTATCACTGTGTTACAAGTACTTGCTTGAGCACTGAGGCAAGAAAAAGATATAAAAGGCATCCATACTGGAAAGGAAGAAGTAAAAATTTCACTATTTGCAGACAATATGATTCTATACATAGAAAATTGTGAGAAATCTATAACATAACTTCTAGAACTTGTAAATGAGTTCAGTAAAGTTTCAGTCGATAAAATCAATGATCAAAAATCAGTAGCATTTCTGTACACAAATAATGGGCAATCTGAGGAGGAAATCAAGAAAAAATACCATTTACAATAGTAACAAAAAGAATCAAATACCTAAGAATAAATTTAAGAAAAGATGTAAAGGATTTCTATACAGAAAATTAGACAACACTGTTAAAGGAAATCAAAGACTTAAATAAATGGAAGAATATTTCCTGTTCATGGATAGGAAGACTAAACATCTTTAAGATGTTTATCCTACCCTAACTAATCTACAGATTTAATGCAATCCCAATAAAAATCAAAACAGCATTTTCTAATGAATTGGAAAAACTAACTACAAAACTAATTTGGAAGGGTAAG
>JAQZBX010066831.1:0-16093 GCA_029593785.1 Cabassous unicinctus
TGACCAGGGCCGGGACTGAAGTGAGACAAGCAGACTCTTGCTCTCAGGCTGTGAAGGGCAGGGTCAGTCCTGAGAGCAGGGGGGCGGGGGGCGGTGCGGGGGGGTGCTAGGGGGTCTTGGGTCTTGCTGGCCTCACCCTAGTCCCAGTCCTGCCTGTGATGACCCCGGGGATGTCACATATGCTCATAAACAAGCAACTCTCCCTAAGCTACAGATGGCGTTTTGTATTGGTTTTCACCCAGCAAATATTTACTGTGCACACCTGTGCCATGGAAATGCAGACCATGGAAACTTCCTGTCCTGGTCACCATCTGCTCAGTTCCTGAGCCCCAAAGTGCTTCACAAACAGCAAAGTTCATCCAGCACCTCCTCCTCTGACAGACACCTTGAGCCCAGAAGGGCATAAACCACAGTGTTCCGTGAGTGAATGAAGGAGAATTCTTCTCCCGCTTGACTACATGGGACCAGAGCAGTCTCAGGTGCCCTGTCATTCCATCGCTAACACCACAGCCCCCTGTCCCCATGGGTACCCCACCTCCTTAGGACCCAGGTATGACCCCATCACAGAACTGCACCCAAAGACAGACCCCACTGCAGCCATCTTGCTTTCCAGCAGAAAATGTATGTTTAAGTTCTCAAATTTTTATTTGCCCTTATCCATAAAAAATAGGAGAGAGAAAAGAAAATAGCAATTAAAATTGTGCAGCTAATCAACTCTCTTAGAATCTGCTCCCTGCAAAACTGAAGCCTCCAGAATGAGCCTGAGAGGGGAGCTGTAAACCAGTGGGTTCCCTGCTCCATCTCTGCACCCTCTTGCCTCTTGGGTGTGAGCCTCCTGCTGCCCAGTGGGCATTGATTTGCTGGGAGCTGTTTCAAAGCTGGCTCTTTAGGAGGTGAAAGCCCACGTTTCTAGCATTTGCCAATTTCTGTCATGTAAAGACCCCGACTCTGCTGATGACACTGAACACAGAGGTGGGAAGAGAAGCACAAACCGCTCTCACAGCCGCTACCAGCTGGCTCCTGGGCACCATGCCTGCGGTGAATCCAACATTTCATGTGCAGGACACACTTCTCCTCCGGCATGCCCCCTGAACACCAGCCCACTGCTTCCCCAGCAGCAAAAGGCGGTCTTTTCCAAAGCAGAAGGAAAACCTGCTGAGGCATGGTGTGCTGCTCTCCAATAGAGCAACGTCCTAAGGGATTCACAAGAGTACTTTCACTACACTTGATTTTCAGCCAAAAACCTCACTCTCCCCTTTAATAACCAACACTAAGCCTAGGTTACTCCTCACCCACCCTACCCCTTCACTAGAGAGATCCAGCTCAGGTTCAGGTGGGGACCCCTGTCTACCCTCATCAGTCTATGTGTACTCAAGGGCATGGGATGATTTCTCTGGGAGCCCAGCATGCTTGGAGGCAGGACTCCAGGGCCAGTCATGGATTCCATTCCTGCTTCCACCATGAAGCTCTGTAATTGTGGGCAGAGCCTCAATGGCATCTTCTGTAAAATGGGATAATACCTACTTCGCTGGGTTTTTGGAAAAACTAAATAAAATACTGTGCGAAAAGCCCCTAGCACCTGGCAACACACAACAGACACACTACCTACTGCTTCCTTTCTGGTGGTCCTCCCGGGAGAAGCGGGCCGATCGTGCAGTGTAGCCACTTCGTAACTGTGCTCGGAATTGCCCAAAGGCTTACAGTGTCCCAGGATTTGAGGATAAACAATGAGACTGCTCTTCTTCTCATCAAGACCCTCTGTCTGCCCAGGCCATACTCGCCTGGCACCCATACCCATCTCAGGAGAAAAGAGATGGTCACAGAGGGACCGGAAAAGCCAGGACTGAGGGAAGCAGGCAGGGCCATCAGCATAACCTCTTTCTCACCCCCAATCCCCTCCAGCTCCCACCCTGGTCTTCTCTCTTTCTCCCAACCCCTGACCTGAGTCTGTCTGAAAGTGGCCTGCTTGGCCTAGAGCAGAATCCTGCAGAGGGCTCAGGTGTGGGAGAGAAAGCAGGTGTATGGAGCATCAGGCACCAGAAGACCCTCCCTTACCCTACCTTGGCCAAGTCTTGAGGTCAGGAAACACGGAAGCTTGCGACTGGGTTGTGGAGGGAACCATGGCATTTGCTAAGGTCTCTGGCCATCAGGGCAGCAGATAAGCAGCAGTAGGAGGGAGAGCAGCGGAATTTCACCTGCCTTGGAAGCTGCTTAAGTAGTTCTTCTGTCTCTCAGAGTCAAAGTCCAAGGGTCAGGGGCTGGGCTGGTAGATTTGGAAGCTATAGAAGAAAAGAGGGGAGGAGGGAGAGTGGTGAGAGAGAATGAGGAAGAGAGGTGGAGAAACAGAAAGAAGGTTTTTAAAAAAGACAGATTATTGATTAGCAGGGGTGGAGAGAATACATTTATCACCAGAATTATGCATTTTGATAGGATGTCACCCAGCCCTTTGTTCTTCTAGTTCTAAGACTATTTTATTCTCTCACCCTTTGGTATATCTGATTGGACTTTTTCCTTCTAAAAGCTCAGGGGCTAAAGCAAATTGGAGTAACTGCCTTTGGCTCAGTGGGGTGGGACTGGACTATTCCTTCCCCTCCTGGATGCACTTGGAGGTGCTTTAGAGAAGTTGCAGACAGTAATGGTGGTGGAGTGAGAGATTGAGGAAGATAAATAAATTTTTATTAGAGAAATTGTGGATATACAGAACAATCATGCATCACATATAGTATTCCTGTATACAACCCTATTATTCACACCTTGCATTGGTGTGGTACGTGTGTTACAATTGATGAAAGCACATTTTTATAATTGTACTGTTAACTAATAGTCCATGGTTAAACTTAGGGTTCACCGTTTGTGTAGTGCAGTTTCATGGATTTTTTAAAAAAGTTTATTATATTACCATATACACAACTTAACATTTCCCCTTTTAATCACATTCAGATATATATTTCAGTGCTATTAATTATGTTCACAATATTTGCTACCATTATCAAAACATGTCCATCATTCCAGAAAGGAACTCCATACATTTTACATTTTAAACCTTAACTTTCCATTCCCTAGCTCCACCCTATCCCCTCGTAAACTATATTCTGGATTCTGACTCTGAGTTTTTTTATTCTAGTTATTTCATATAAGTGAGATCATACAATATTTGTCCTTTTGTTTCTAGCTTATTTCACTCAACATGAGGTTTTCAACATCCATTCATGTTGTCGAGTGTATCAGAACTTCATTCCTTCTTACGACTGAATAATAGTCCATTGCATGCATATACCATATTTTATTTATCCATTTACTGGTTGATGGACACTTGGGTTGCTTCCATCTTTTGACACTTGTAGATAATGCTGCTATGAACATTGAGTCCCCGCTTTCAATTCTTTTTGGGTATATACCTAGAAGTGGGATTGCTGGGTCAATATGGTAATTTTCTACTTATTTTTCTGAGGAACCACCATTGTCTTTAACAGTGGCTGCACCATTTTATATTCCCAGCAGCAGTGATTGAGTTTTCCTATTTCTCCGCATCCTCTCCAATACTTGTAATTCTCTGTTTTTTATAGTAGCAGTTCTAACGGGTATGAAATGGTAACTATTTATGGTCTTGATTTGCATTTCCTTGATGCCTAATGATGTTGAAAATCTTTTCATGTGCTTTTTGGCCATTTGTATATCTTCTCTGGAGAGATATCTATTCAAGTCTTTTGCCCACTTTTTAATTAGGTTGTTCATCTTTTTGTTGTTAAATTGAAGGATTTTATTGTATATTCTGGGTATTAAACTTTTATCAGGGGAGTGGATGTGGCTCAAGCAGTTGAGCTCCCACCTCCCAAATGGGAGGTCCTGGGTTCAGTTCCTGGTGTTTCCTGAAAAAACAAAAACAAGCAAAACAAATGAAAAAAAAAAAAACAACTCACGGAAGCTGATGTGGCTCAGTTGTGAGCGCCAGCTTCTCACATATGAGGTCCTGGGTTCAATTGCCGGCCCCCGATACCTCAAAAACAAAACAAAACAAAACACCCCTTTACCGGGTATGTGGTTTATGATGAGAAATCAGTAGTCAGTCTAATTGGAACCCCCTTGTATATAACACATTGCTTTTCTCTTGCAGGTTTCAGAACCATTTCCTTGTCCTTGGTATGTGACAGTTTGACCAATATATGACAGGGTTTATTTTTCTTCATGTTCATACTGTTTGGTGTTCTCTGGGCTTCTTGGATGTGCATATTCATTTCTTTTGCTAAGTTTGAGAAGTTGTCTGTCATTTCTTTGAATATTCCTTCTGCCCTTTTCTCTTTTCTTCTCTTTTCTGGGATTCCCACGATGCATATGCTTGATAGTGTCCCAGAGGTGTCTTAGGCTATTTTCTCTTTTTATAATCTTTTTTCTTTCTGCTCCTTAGCCTCACTCATTTCAATGGTGTTGTCTTCAAGTTTTCTGCTTCTTTCTTTTGCCAATTCCAATTTTTTCCAAAACCCTTCTGGGAATTTTTTCATTTTAGTTATTGTGGTCTTCAATTACAGTAATTTCGTTTGGTTTCTTTTTAAAATTTCTATCTCTTTAAAAAATTCTCATATTGCTCATTCATTGTTTTCCTGTTTCCTTTTAGTTGTTTCTCTGTATTTTCCTTCATCTCCTTGAGCATTTTTAAGATCTTTTTTTTTTAAGTCTTTGTTCAATATGTTCACAGTTTCTTCTTGGGTTTGCTCTGGATTTCATCCTCTTCCTTTTGATGGGCCATCATTTCCTATTTCTTTTTTATTTTTTTTGTCTTGTTCTCATTTCTTACACACTGTACATTTTAATATCTTAAAATTTTAACTCTGGGGTTTCTTCCCTGAAATGTCTGTTTCTTGATTCTGTAACCAGCTGGTGGTATGGCGCAGTTTTCTTGAGTGTCAGCTGTCCTATCAGGAAGGTCTGCCCAAGGTGAACGCAAAGTGCAGGGTCCTCCCTTTCTTTTCTGGGCCTTTGTCTTTTTTGGTCTTATAATTGTTAGTTGCTTTGGAGTCCCTGGGTTTCCAGGCATTTGAACGCCCCACTATTTCCCGGGAAGCAGAACATGTCCCTCTTCATGGGGTTTAAAACAGATAACTCTTTGCCCCAGGCTTTCTGCCTCCATAGTGTCTTATTCCTTTCATTGTTGTTTCAAGCTGCTTTTTCCTGGAGGGCAAAGTTTGGGAGGGGGGCCACACACTAGAGCAGAGTTTCCTGACTCAGGCTTTCCCAGCCAGAAAAAGGGCAGTGACCCACAAAGTGGGCGCAGAGTTCCTTCAAGCCTCCCTGGGGAGAGGCTCAGGAAGGGCACCAGGAGCTTTTCTATGGCTCCCCAAAGCTGTGCTTTCTTAACCTGCCCAGCAAATGCAGCCCTTGAACGTCACCTCCGCAGCGCTGAGGAAGCTTAGCATCTTCATGTCTCCTCAGCCGCTTTTGACCACCTTCTCAGCTGGGCCCCTGCGATCTGACGTGAGAGTGGGGGTGGGTGCTGGTAACTGCTGTGTGGAGGGAGCAATTTCCCTCCTTTTACCGTAATTTACCAGACTCTTTCTTCGGCTCTTCTCTGGATGCTCTACAGTGTTCTCCTGGACTACAGAGTTTCAAAATAGTTGTTTCAGACAGTTTCTGCATGTTTAATAGTTGTTCTGATAGAGAGACTTAATCCTGGAGCTTCCTACTCCATCATCTTCCCTCAGTGCTCTATCAGAAGTATTTCTTTATAGTATCCTTTCCCTTCAAGCATCCCTTCCCCAGAAGAGGTTCAATTCATGGAGGAATAATGGAATTTGGTAGAGAAGCTGCATGACCCAGCAGACAAAACAGAGGCTCTGGAGTCAGAACTGAATCTGAAACTCAACTTCAGGACTCAGTGTCAGTATGACTTTGGGTAAATGTTCAGTACAGGAAATGGAAAACATTGTAGTATTTTAAGTAGAAAGGGATTAGCACAGGAAATCAGTGTTTATAAAATCACTGGAGAGATGTGGAAAGATGGATGCGAGCTGCCCCTGGACCACAATTTCAAGGTGACGTCAGAGAGCAGAACTGAGGGCAGCCAGATCGGTTGATTGAGGGATTCACTCACTCTACTTCGAGAGCATACGGTATCTTCTCTGGACAGTGACCTCCGCATCTTGCTTTCTTTGTTCCCTTTTCTCAAATAAAAATTGTGTTTTTTAAAAAAATTTTATTATGGAAAATTAAAAACATAAAAAGTAGAATAGTATAAGCCCTCATGTTCTCGTCACAGAGCTAATCACAATTATCAACTCATGACCATTTTTGCTTTATCTACACTTCTATACTGCAACTCATAACTCTTTTGCCATGCTTATTTTGAAGGAAATCCTCGATATCATATCATCTCAAGTGAAAATTAAATTATGGTTATTCTGTTTTCTCTTTCCTTACTAAGAATTTGGGAGTGATTTAATGCACCATTTAGTTATAGGTTCCCTACACTATGACAAGGTATATATAGACTAGACAGACAGAAATGCATATCACACAAAGACCATGAACTTGGAACTAGATGTAGTAACTGGATGCTTTTCCTTGGGGAGGGGTTAGTATAGTTTTGGTTGAATGTGGTGTAGTTGCAGTTTTGAAATTATATACCAGGAAAGGGTTTATCCATGGGTGTGGCACTTGAGGGATCATATGTGGTGAACAGTGGGGGTTATAAATGTTTGTCTACTCAGGATGCTATCCCTTAACCCTTATTCTGGAAATAGACCCCTACTTTGAGGTGGGGACTCATTCTGTGTGATTTGGGTGAGAATGGTCTCCTCATTCATGTCACTGGCAATTTCTTGAGCTTTTTGCTGGAACTCTCAGGAAAGAGGTCCATGGTTTACTCTAGCTTTGCTACATGGAGAAAGCCTGCCTCAGAATAAAGCAGGGTCTAGAAACAGAGAAAAAGAGACAGATTCCTGCTATTATTTGAGCGATTGGATATAATTGAATCTAAACTCACCTCTCAAAATTTTCAATAATGAGGCAATTAAATTCTTTTTCTTTTTTTGTCCTGGTAACTGAAAGAGTCCTGAGTAATAAGTCTAAGCCAATCTGTAGACTCAGAAAGCATGTGGCATTCAGAATAAGCCACAGAATTGTACAGAGTTTCTCTTTGGGGTGATGGAAAAGTTTTGGTAATGGATGATGGCTATGGTAGCTCAATATTGTGAATGTAATTCACAATAAATTAATTGTATTAAGTGATGATTGTAATTCACCACTGAAATACATATTTGAATGTGGCTAAAAGGGGAAATTTTTGGTTGTATATATGTTACTAGAGTAAAAACTGAAAAAAAAAAACCCACAGTGAACCTTAAGTTAAATCACATATAGTTTATAGTGCAATGATAATAATTGACTTTCATCAATTGTACACATGTACCACACTAATGCAAAGTATAAATAGTAGGGGGGTTCATAAGAACTTGTAATTTCTGCATGATTTTTCTGTAAACTTACAACTTCTATAAAAAAAGAGAATAGGCTACAGAGAGAATGCTCTGATGTCCCTGAAGAGAAGAGGGTGAGAGCTGGGGAGGTAGGGGAAGACTCTGCTGAATTGCCGTACATATCTAAAGGGAAGCAATCTAGAGGTCTAGAGGAAAATACAGCAAAACGAGGCTCAGAGAAACTGAACTCTGCCTGTGAATGGATCAGGAAAAGAGACCGTGGTGTCACTACAGGAAAGGATTAATTGGTTGGAGAAATGACCAAAAAAGATTTCAAGCTTTTTGCTATGGTGAGGGTTTCTCTTGATATGGGACTCTTGAGAAGGAAGGATTTGAGAATAACCTTGATATTTATTTCCTCTGGGTATCCTTTTTGTACTTCCAAGCAGGGAACAAAATTTTATTGTTATTCTTTTTAAACTCTTAGACCTCACTTTCCCCCTTTCAGGAGCACAGACCAAATTCCCCTGAACAGTCTTTGAAGCAACATATTATAAATATGTTGACATAATAGTAAGAACCCACGGAAGAACCACAGTTCTTATCCAGAGGAGTCACCAGAGCAGGAGCAGAACTGGGTAAGTCTCTAGTGTGAAGGGCAAAGCATATTTGGGGGAACAGACAGTTGGCTCTGAGATGGGTGGGATCCAAGGACGGAAATGAACCAACAGACATGGATTAGCACTAATGACAGGAGAAGCCACTGGGAAGAGTGGAGGGTATCTTGAAAGGTAATGGTGAAGGGCAACAGAGGGGGCAAGAACTCAGGAAGGGAAAGAAGGACAAAAAGGAAGTGACTGGAGAGAGAATGTGGAGCTGCAGGGGCGTTTTTAACCTAGATGAGAGGGAGAAACAGGGAATGACAAATGAGAGACGACGAAATCTAGAAATGTTTTTAGGAGGTAGAATATTTATTATCATTTCAGATATTTTAAAAAGCATCCTGTACATTCCACCTAGCCCATATTCCTTTCTTGGAAATATCCTCTAGCTCTCTGCACCCATGTCTCCCTCTGTAACAGATCACTGCTATGTTCCATGATATTCTGAGGAAAGAGATGAGCCCAACCTTGGGTACAATCTAGACATTAGGACTGAGGGGTATTCACGTGGATTATGGAGTTGGTGGCCATACAGATAAAGGAAGCCAGTAGTAGGACTGGCTCAACTTCTACATCTTGGGATTTAAGGATTATCTGGCTTCTTTGCTTGTTCCAATCCAACCTCTTTGAGATCCTGGGGTCCTATCTCCCTTCAAACTTGTCAGCCCTCCTCTTGGATTACTTTTACCTTTAAACATTGCACTATTTATTTTAGTTTTTCAAAATATACCTCACACTGAATCTTTGATAATAATGGAGGAGTCAAGTGCTGTGCAGCCATCCACAAATAACCACAATAAAATATTGGCTAAAATTTAAAAGTAACTATTTTTAAAAAACCTGAAAAGTATCCTAATATATATGGAAATTGGAGAACAATTAAAAATTTTAAATCTACAAATGGCTGGGGAAAGAATTGTTATGCATTTGTAGTTTATTAGCCCAAAGGCATTACCCAAATCATGCAGATATGTCTGTGGAAAACAATAGTAAGAAAAGCCATAGCCTTGCCAGCTAAAAGTGCTAGAGCTTCAAGTTCAGACTGTCAAGAAACTAGGAGTTTAAAGGGAAAATCTTGGAAATATGAGAAATTAAAAGAAGTGAGACCCCAATTCATAGAATAAACTGTCTAAATCCCTGGCTGGTGGGCAAATTAACTGCCTGCTAGAGCAAAACCCCAATAATCCTGAAAAGAGAACCAGTAATATTAAGATACAGTATTTGCAATGACTGGTTTGCAACCGAAAAAATCACTAGACATGCAAAGAAATAGGGAAATGTGATTCAAACAGGAAAAGAGCAATAAATAGAAGCTGACCTCAAATGGGCCCAAATGTTGGATTTATCAAGCAAAGACTTAAAAGTAGCTATTATAAATATGTTCAAAGAATAAAAGAAAGAAATGTAATCAGAGTATGAACAAACAGAGTATCTCAAGAGAGAAAGGAAGAATTGTATAAAGAAACCAAAGGGAAATCCTGGAGTTTAAAAGCACAATAATTGAAATTAGGAAAAAAATGTTTGATTGACTCAACAACATATTGGATATGACAGAAGAAAGAATCAATAGAAATTACTCAATCTGAAGTAAAAAGAAGGTGAAAATTGAAGAAAAATTAACAGAAGCTCAGGAACTTGTGGGACAATGTGAAAAAGCCAACATATATATAATTAGAATGCCAGAAAGAAAGGAGATAAAGAGGCAAAAATATATTTGAAGAAATAATGGCCAAACTTATAAAATTTGAGGGAAAACATTAATTTTCAAATCCAAGAAACCGATTGAAAATCACTGCTACATATATCATAGTCCAAATGCTGAAAAACAAAGGTAAAGAGAAAATCTTAACAGCAACCATTGAAAAATAACAAGTTACATTTGGGGCATGGTCACTTCTCATTAAAAATTATGGACACTAGAAGACATTGGAATAATTATTCAAAATACTGAAGGCAAAAAATGGCAAAAAAGAATTCTATATCCATTGAAGCTCACCTTCTAAAATAGAAAAGAAATAAAAACATTTTCAGATAAACAAAAATAGAGGAATTCAGTGCTAGAGCATTTTTATTCTGAGTAATTCTGAAGAAAGTTCTTTTCAGGGAGATGACTCTGGAGTGCAACTCAGATCTGCAGGAAGAAATAAAGAGCACTGCAAATGGTAAAAATGTGGGAAAATATGAAAGATTATACATAATTTTTCTTTTCTTCTCTTGATTTCTTTAAAAGACAAATGATTGTTTAAAGCAAACTCAGAATGTTGTATTAATGAGTTTATAACAAATATAGATGTTAATATATATGACAAGAATAACATTAAGGATGAGTGCATAAATCGAAGTATAATTCTCAAGTTTCCTTTATTTAACATTAAGTACTTAAAATGAAGTCTAAGTAGACTAGGTTTACATTTAAGATTTCAAAAAATCTCTAGGGGAGCAGATGTGGCTCAAGTGGTTGAGCACCTGCTTCCCACATGGGAGGTTCTGGGTTCGGTTTCTGGTGCCTCCTAAAAACAAAACAAAACAACATGCAAACAAATGAAAAAACCAGTTCAGGGGAGCTGATGTGACTCAGTGGTTGAGCACTGGCTTCCCACATATGAAGTCTTGGGTTCAATGCCCAGCCCTGGTACCTCAAAAACAAACAAACAAACAAACAAACAGCCCCAAAACTCTAGAGCAACCAGTAAAAAAAGTAAAGAGATATAGTTAGCTAATAAAGGAATTAGAATCTGAATAACACACAAACACACAAATGGAGGAGTGGAGGAACAAAACATATAAGAGAACTAAAAAGCAAATAGCAAAATGGCAAAATAGCAAAATGGCAGATATAAATTCAAACATATAATAATTGTTTTAAATGAAAATGGACAATACTTTAATCAAAAGGTAGAGATTGCCAGACTGGATAACAAAGCAAAAATGTACTATATGCTTTCTACAACAGATACACATTAAATACAAAGGCAAAATTAGACTGAAAGTAAAAGGCTGAGAAAAGATATGCCAGGCAAACAGTGAGCATGAAAGGTCTGGAGAAGCTATATTAATATCAGACAAAATGTCTTCATATTTTGAATATCTTCATAGATTTCAAGATAAAGAGCAGTCTAGAGACAAAGAGAGACACTTCATAATGATAAAAGGATCAACACATAAGGAAGATATAACAATTATAAACATATATGTGCCTAATTACAAGGCTTTAAAATACATGAAGAAAAACTGATGGGAGTAAAGGAAAGAAACAGACAAATCCCCAATCACAACTGGATACTTTCATACCACTTTTTCAGAAATTAGTAGAACAATTAGACAAAATCAGTAAGAATATAGACAATATTCTTGATTTCACTGGCATTATCCCCTTCTTTAACCTAACACCCAACAATTACAGAATATTCATTCTTTTCAAGGGCAAGTATCGAATGTTCACCAAGATAGACTATATTCTTGGCCATAAAACTAGTCTCAATAGTTTTCAAAATATTGAAATATTACAGAGTATGTTCTTCTGACCACAACAAAATTAAATTAGAAATAAAAAATTATAAAACATCAAAACCTCCCAACCATCTGGAAATTAAACATTTCTAAACTGCCCATGGATCAAAGAAGAAATCATGAAGGGAGTTAGAAAGTATTTTTGCAGTAAGTGACAATCAAAATAATATAGTAAACTTTTGGGGGTACAGCTAAAGCAGTATAACATTAAATGATTATATGATAAAATAAGAACAGTCTCAAATTAATGCTCAAAGCATCTACCTTAACAAACTAGAAAAAAAAGAGCAAACTAAACCTAAAATAAAGAGGGAAGATAAACAATATAGAGAAGAGCAAAAATCAATGAGATAATGGAAAGACAATAGAGGAAAAATCAACAAAATAAAACACTGAGTCTTTTAAAAGATCAATTAAACTGTGAAACATCTAGCTAGACTAATAAAGGAAAAAAAGAGAGAGTGAACTCAGATTACTGATATCAAGAATGAGAGTGGGAATATATTATAGACCCAACACACATTAAAAGGATAGTAAGAGAATATCATGAACAACTTTATCGATAAATAGACAAATTCTTTGAAAGACACAAACTACCAAAGCTTACTTAAGAAGAAATAGATGCTTGAATAGCCTATATATGCTAAAGAAATTGAGCCCATTGTTAAAACTCTTCCAACAAAGAAAACCCTTAGCCCAGAGGGATTCAGTGGTGAATTCTACCAAACATCAAAAGGAACTATAACACCAATTCTACAGAAACTTTCTCAGGAAATGGGAGAGAAGGAAACATTTCCAACTCACTTTATGAGACCAGTGTTACCTAGATATCAGAGAAAAATATGACAAGAAAATAAAAATAATGAACAGTATTCCTCATGAACATAGATATAAAATTCCTTATGATAATATTAGCGAATTGCATCCTGCAATATATAAAATCGATATTACATTTTGACCAACTGGAGTTGATCCCAGGAGTACAAGGTTGGTTTAACATTTGAAAATCAAGCAATGTAATTCATTGTATTATCGTATTATCATCTTGATAGATCCAGAAAAAAGACTTGACAAAATTCAACACTATAATAAAAACTACCAGTAAACTAAGAATAGAAGGGAACTCCCTCAAACTAATAAAATTTACTAAAATTGATAAGGTAAGCCACAGAGTGGGAAGAAATATCAACAAAAAATGTATTTATAAAGTACTTACATCTTGAATATGTATAGAATGCTTACAACTCAATAATAATATAAATAACCTGTAAAAGAATGGATAAATTATTTGAACAGACACTTAACCAAAGAAGATTTGTAAATTGTAAAGAATCACATGAAAAGTGGAGAGGTATTTAACATCGTTATTCATTAGGGAAATACAAATTAAAACCACAATGCAATACCATTGCTTACCCACCAGAATGAAAATACCAGATGTTAGAGAGGATTTGAAACAACTGGAATTCTCATATATTTATAATGAGAATGCAAAAGGGTGCAGCCATTTTGGAAAGCTGTTTGGAAGTTTCTTATAAATGTAAACTTATATCTACCACGTGACCTAGCAATCCCACACTTAGATGTTGATTTAGCAATTCCACCCCCAAAGAAATGAAAACCAGGACTAGGAATAGGTGAGGCAAGGTAGGTACCTAGGGTGCAAAATTTAAGGAGGCACTCACTCCCAGAGTTGCGCTTGCACAATCCTGAGACTGAATGCCTCCTTAAATTTTACACTCTTAGATGTCTACCTTGCCACATCCCAGTCCCAGCCCTGAGAAAACATGTCCACACGAAGATGTGATATTCATAAAAGCTTTATTTATAATAACCAAAAACTGGAAAGGACAAAAATGTCCTTTTTTGTAGTGAGATTTTATTACAATGATTCTGCAGTGTTCCAGTAGGTTCTATTTTTTATTAGAGAAGTTGTAACCACAGACTAATCTTGCATAAATTACAAGATTACCATATACCACCCCACCACCAACACTTTGCATTAGTGTGGAACATTTGTTATAATTGATGATAGCACTTTTTAAATAATGTAATAATTTTTTTAACAGTAGTTACCTTTATTACAGTTCATGAAAAAATGTTAAAATAGTACTATTAACTATCCATAGTTTACACTAAGTAATATACCACCCTATTATTAACACCCTGTATTAGTGTTGTACATTTGTTGTAATTCATGAAAAAACATTCTTATACTTGTACTATTAACTATAGTCCATTGTTTACAATAGGGTTCACAGTGTTATACAATCCTGTTTTATCTTTTAATTTTTACTGTTGTAATGTATATGACTTAAAGTTTCCCCTTTTAACCACATTCACCTATATAATTCAGTGTTGTTAATTACACTGTCAATAAGGTGCTACCATCACATCATCCATTTCCAAACCTTTACAATCAACCTAAACAGAAATTCTGTACAAATTAAGCATCAACTCCCCATCCTCTAACTCCAATCTATCTCCTGGTAACCTACATTCTAGATTCTAATCATTCTGCCAATCTGTGTCTTTTATTGGGGACTTTAATCCATTAACATTCAGTGTTATTACTGTAAATGCAGTACTTCAGCCATTATGTCCTTAGGTCTTTATATATCATATCTTATTTGTCTTTCTTTTCCTTTATTGCAACCTCCTTTTATGTATAGTTGATCTTTTCTGTTTCTTTATATTTTAAAATACTTTCATTGTATTTTACACATCCTACATCTATAACCTAGTAATTTGAAAAGATACCAACTTAGCTTCAATAGCCTACACATTCTCTGCTCCCATGTCCCTCCATTTCCCCTCTTTAGGTTGTTTTTTGTCTCACTTTACCACTTTATATTTTGCATGTCCATTATCAGGAAATAAGCTTTTTTCTTGTTCAATTGTATTCTGACTCTTATAGAAATTAAATAATTGAATTGCATAATGAGGATACAGTGCTATTGGTTTTGCAAGGGTAACCTTTGTTGATAATCTTCATTTTTTCATATCACTCCAAGACACTCTATCTTGTCTTTTCCTTTCACCCTGAAGAACTCTCTTTAATAATTCTTATAGGGCAGTTCTATTGTTAACAAACTCTCTGCTTCTGTTTATCTGTGAATATTTAAAACTCTCACTCATTTTTGAAGGATAGTTTTGATGGATAAGGAATTTTTGGCTGGCAGGTTTTCTCATTCAGTACCTTAAATATATCATACCACTGCCTTCTCACCTCCATGGTTTCTGTTGAGAAATTGGCACTTAATCTTATTTAGGGTCCTTTGTATGTGACAAATCACTTTTCTCTTGGCTGCTTTCAGAATTCCCTCTTTATTCTGGCATTTGACATCTGATTAGTATGTGTTTTAGAGTAGGTCTATTAGAATTTATTCTGTTTGAAGTATATTGCATTTCTTGGTCATGTATATTAATGTCGCTCATAAGAGTTGGGAAATTTTCAGCTATTATTTCCTAAAATATTCTTTTTGCCCACTTTTACTTCTCCTTCTGGGAGCACCCATGACACTAATGTTTGTGTGCTTTGTGCTTTCACTCAAATTCCTGAGAGGCTGCTCAATTTTTCTACTCTTTTCTCTATATCTTCTTCTAACTGTATTATGATTTCAATTGTCCTGTCTTCCAGTTCACTGTTCCTTTCTTCTGCCTGTTCAAATGTGCTATTATATGCTTCTAGTGCAGTTTTAAACCTCTATTATTGTGCCTTTCATCCTCATAATTTCTGTTGTTTCTTTTTATACTTTCAAATTCTTCTGAATGATCACACATTGTCTTCTTCATATCCTTTATCTTTTAGGTATATTTCCCTTCATATCCTTGAATTGATTTGGAACATTTGTTTGAACTTCTTTGATTAGTTATTCCAAATTGTGTCTCCTCTGAAGTTTTAATTTGTTCCCTTGATTGAGCCATATTTTCCTATTTCTTAGCATGGCTTGTAATTTTTTGCTGATGTTAGACATCTGATTATCTTGATGAGTTAACTCTAAAGATCAGTTTCTCCCTCTTGTCTAGGGTTTCATTGTTGATTAGTTTTGTGTTAAGGCTCTTCTTTGACACTTGGTCCAACTTATTCTAGACCTTTAGAATAGCCTGTTTTTTGTTGTTGCTTTTTTGAAATACATATTTTTATTTTTTAAAAGATACTTAGATTACATGAATGTTACACAAAAAATATAGGGATTCCCATATGCCCAGCTCCCCACACCTCTCACACCCTCCCACATAAGCAACATACTTCATTAGTGTGGCACATTCATTGCAATTGATAAATGCATCCTGGGGCATTCCCATTGAGCATGGACCATAGTTCACATTGTAGTTTATACTCTCTCCCACACAATTCTGCAGGCAATGGGAAGATATATAATGGCATATACCTGTCATTACAATGTCATTCAGGATGATTCCCAAGTTCTGAAAAAAAACCTGCATTACAACCGTCTTTCCCTCCTCCTGCCCCCAGAGCCTCCAGTGGCCACTGCCTCCACATCAATG
>JAQZBX010066832.1:0-16044 GCA_029593785.1 Cabassous unicinctus
AAAAAGACTGTTGGTATTTTGATTGGAATAGTGTTAAATCTCAGAATTGCTTTGGGTAGTAATGACATCTTAATGATGTTTAGTCTTCCAATCCTTGAACAGAGAATGTCTTTCCATTCATGTAGGTCTACTTTGACTTCTTTTAAAAATGTTTGGTAATTTTTGGTATACAAGTCCTTAACATCCTTGGTTAGTTTTATTCCTAGATATTTTTTCTTTTAGTTGCTATTGTAAATGTAATTTTTTTTCTTGTTTTTTTTTTTCTTTCAATTATTCATTGTATATAGAAATACTGCTGATTTTGGTATGTTGATGTACCCCACAACCATGTTGAATTCATTTATTAGCTCAAGTAGTTTTGTTGCGGATTTTTCAGGATTTTTAGGATTTTCTGTATATATAAATATCATCTGCAAATAAGATAAGGTTTAATTTTTCTTTTCCAATGTGGATGAGTTTTAAAACTTTTGTTGTTGCCTAATTGCTCTGGCAAGAACATCCTGTACAATGTTGAATAACAGTGGTGACAGTGGTCATCCTTGTCATGTTCCTGCTCTTAGAGGCAAAGTTTTCAGTATTTCACCTTTAAGTAAGATGCTACCTGTGGGCTTTTCATATACACCTTTTATCATGTTGAGGAAGTTTCTTTCTATTCCTAGCACTGTGTTTTTATCAAGAAACAGTGCTCTCATTTGTTATATTCCTTCATTGCATCATTGAGATGATCATGTGTGTTTTTAATTCATTGTATTAATGTGGCTTATTACATTAATTAATTTTCTTATGTTGAACCAACCTTGCATACCAGGGAGAAATCCCACTTGATCATGGTGTACAATTCTTTTAAAATGTTGTTGAATTTGGTTTGGTAGTATTTTGTTGAAGATTGCTGTATCTATATTCATAAGAGATATTGGTCTGTAGTTTTCTTTTCTTTTGGTATCTTTATTTGGTTTTTGAATGAGAGTGATGTTGGCCTCATGGAATGAGTTAGGAAGTATTCTTCCTCTTTAATTTTTGGTAGTGTTTGAAAAGAACTGGAGTTAAGCCTTCAGGGAATGTTGGTAGGCTTCCCCTGTGAAGCCATCTGGACAGCATATAGTTGGGTCATAATTTTTAACATTTCTGCCAGTCTTTCCCTTTAGGCTGGAGAGTTTAACCCATTTGCATTTAATGTATGTTATTTTAAAAGTTTATATTTTATTATTGGGGATTGCTTGTGTTTTCAGAGAAAACTTTCAGAGGTGAGAGTAGGTGTTTTCCTATTTTGACAATCCTTAGGACATGAAGGACTTTCTGCTTTACATATTCATCAGTCTGCACATAATATTTTTTTTACAAAGGGAAGAGCAATAACTCATCTACCACCTGAACATGACATTCTTATTGGCTCCCCTCTTAAAGGTATCCAAGTAGGATGCACACACTTATTTCCAAATCACATGAAATTCTCAGGGCTCCCATCAAACTAACTGCAGAGACAATGTTGGAAACCTACAGAGAAGAAGACTTCTGCAGGAGCAGCAGGGAAGGGATGATGCCTAAGTGTCTAAAACCCAACAAAAACTAGAAAATATAGTTGTTTTAGTTTCCTAGGCTGCTCAAGCAAATGTCATGAAATAGGTTGGGTTAATCAATGGGAATTTATTCACTCATGGTTTGAATTAGGGGAACAGTCCAAATTTAGGCATCATCAAGGCAATGTTTTCTCCCTGAAAGTTGTAGAATTCTGGGGCTGACTTGTGGCAATACTTGGTCCTCAGCTTCTCATGTGGCAAGGCACATGATGGTGGCATCTACTGGTCTCTCCTTTCTCATCCAGATCCCATTGATGTTCAGTTTCTGGCTTCTCCCTATGGCTTTCTCTCTCCAGCTGTCTGAATTTCATTCTCTTACAAAAGATTCTTGTAATGGGATTAACACCCATCCTGATTAAGGTGGGTCACACCTTAACTGAAGTAACCTCATCAAAAAGGTCCAATTTACAATGGCCTCACACCAAGGAATGGATTATGTTTAAGATGTTTTTCTTTGGTGGACTGTTCCTAATCTCCACAACAATGTTTAACAAACCCTTGGATCTTTTAAAAGAAAAGCAATAACAACAAAGAGCAGACACCATTTTCCAAGAGCTGTCAAGAATTCAAGACCATATGTCCTTGTAGAAAAAATGAAGTACACATGAGATAAACTCTTTAATTTTGCACTGAAGCACTATCTTGAACAAAAATTACACCAGCTTGAATAAGGGCTCCTGACTTTACTTACTGTTAAATGAGTTCCTCACTTTACTTACTTTTGGATTCTTTAATGTTATATGTCTCAAGTTTCTAACATTTCAACATTTTCTATGTGGAGACTGCAGGATCAGTGGAACCCTGAACTCAATGTGCAGAGCAGTGGACTGTGTCCATTAAAGCTAGTTCAGAAACCATGCTGAGGTACTTCATCTATAGGAAAGAATGAGACCCCGTCAAGGATCCCAAGGAAATCCTGTAATTTAAAACAACAGGGCAAAATAGCCTGATAAAGTAAAACCTCTGACATGTGCAATATTTACTCACTCTCATATTTGTATGATCAGGCAACTTCCAGGATGCCCAGAGAATGTGGAGCCAGGAAGGTAGAGCAGAATATCAAATGTGTTGGTCTCTAGAAATGCACTGTTCATTAGAAAGGCAGGGCCAGAGATAGAGCAAACTGAGAAGAGAAGAGAAGAGAAGGCAGGAAAGTGTTCAGGTATAGGCCAAGAGGTTGCCGGATATAAGGAGGAGGTGGGGTGGTAGTTCCAGGAGCAGTAGGCAAAGGAGAATGAGGGTTCCATCTACTTCCCAGATCACTACTCTTTGGTTCCTGCCTTGCCAACCTGGCATTATAGACCCTCTCCCTCACCAAGTACCCAGCCTTCATCCCTGGCTCATCACAGAGTACCACTGCATAATTCCATTCTTAGACAGGCACCTACCCCATCTGCTTCTATGCACCATGTCACCCCCAAAGCAGGTTCTCTCTGGAACCTTCACAGCTGTTATTGTAAATTGATTTTTTTATTCTCCTGGTCAGATTGTTCATTTGTTGTGTATGGAAATGCTACTCCTTTTGGGATTGATTTTCTACTCTACCCATTTTAGAATTCTTTTAAAAAATATTTCTAGTAGCTTTGTTGTAGAATTTTGAGGATTTTCTGTATATAGGATCATATCACCAGCAAAAGGGGAAGATTTTCTTCCTTCTTTCTAATTTGGAGGCTATTCATTTCTTTTTGTTGCCTAATTGCTCTGGCTGGAATTTTCAATACAAGTTGTATGACAGTGGTGATGGTAGGCACCCTTGTCTTATTCCTGATCTTCAAGGGAAAACTTTCGTTCTTCACCATTAAGTATTATTCAAGCTGTGCATTTTTCATATATACCCCTTATCATTTTGAAGAAGTTTCTTTCTAGTCCCAGTTTGTTTTAAGTGTTTTCTTTCAAGAAGCTGTGCTGGATTTTGTCAAATGTCTTTTCTGCATCAATTGAGATGATGGTGGTTATTTTATTTTTTCTGTTAAAGTACTGTATTACATTCATTGATTTTCCTAGGTTACACCACCCTTGCATACCTGGAATAAATGCCATTTGATCATGGTGTATAATTCCTTTAATATGTACTTGGATTGGTTTTGCTAGTTTTTGTTGAATCTTTATTTAAAAGGTATATTCATCTGCAATTTCCTCTTCTTGTGATATCTTTATCTGGGTTTGGTATGAGGGTGATATAGTCCTAATCGAATTACTTAGGGAGAGTTCCTTCCTCTTCGCTTTTGGAAGAATTTAAGAAAGATTGTTGTTAATTCTTCTTGGGCTGTTTTGTAAAATTCCTCTGTGAAGCCATCTGGTCCTGGACTATCATTTGTTAGAAGGTTACTACTGATTCCATATTTTCACTAGTTGTTTTGTTGAGATTTTCTATTTCTTCTTGAATCAGGACAGGTTGTTTCCACAAATTTTATTAACAGAAATGGAATCCCAACAGCCTTCTCTGTAGAAATGAAAAAGCAATCATCCAATTTATGTGAAAGGGATTAGAGTTCTGGGGAAAAAGATGGGAGTACAGAGATCCAGGATTCAGTCCTTCCACCAAAACAACTATTAAACAGTTAGAAAGGGTCTGAAATGACTCTATTGGAATTTCAGAGGCCATAAAATCATGGTACAGCATCCAGGAAAGAGCAGGAGGAAAAGGGTGATAAACTACAGTAAAGTACAGTAAATTTCTCTCTCTGCATGGCAGCTACCAGTGCCCATTACCCCATCTCACATAAATCTCCTTGTGGTGAAAACCCTTTCTAGCTTGCTGGTGACAAAAAGGGACATAAAAACCTTTTTCCCCAAGAACAGTGGTGGGCATGGCCAGTCATTGATCATGGTGTTTATTCATATGTGTATATATATATATTTTTTATTAGAGCTGTTGTGAACTTACAAAACAGTCATGCATAATGAGAAGAATTCCCATTCATCACCCCTTCACCAGAACCTTACACTGTTGTGCAACATTTCTTACAGATTATGAAAGAACAACTTAAGACTATTATCACTAAGTTTGGTCTAGAGTGTACATTTGATATATTTTTTCAATTCCACCACCCGATTATTTAACACAGTGCCTTCTTTGACATTGATACAAAAATATTACAATAGTGGTGTTAACTATATTCCATAAGTTACATTAATTGTATATTTCCCATGCATGTCCATATTCTAACCATGTTGTAATAGTGATGTAAACTTGTTTAAGTTCATAGAAGAACATTTTTGTATTTGTACTATTAACCACAATCCTCACCCACCTGTGGGTTCACTATGTTATTCAGTCTCTAGATTATTCTCCAGCTTTCTTTGAGTTGACATTTATGTACCTAGACTGCACTTTTCACCACAATCCTATTTATAAATGAGCTGTGCTAGTTACACTCACTATTATGTGTTACCATCAACTCTATCCATTTCCACACTTTTACAGTCAAGCTAATTAAAAATTCTACATATATTAAGCATCAGGACCCCTTCTCCTAGTACCCTATTCTCTAGGTATTAACTCCATATGTTTATTCTTTGTATTTAGCTCATATTGGTAAGACCATACAATACTTATCCTTTTGTGTTTGGCTTATTTCAGTCAACATAATATCTTCAAGGTTCATCCATGTTATCATATGTGTCCCAATTTCACTTCTTCTTTCAAAAGCAGAATATTCCAGGATATATAAATACTTCAATTTAACAAAAAAAGACAGCACAATTTAAAAATGCACAAGAGATTCTAACAGACATTTCTCCAAAGATGATATAAATGATCAGAAAACACAGGAAAAGATGCTCATCATTAGTAATCAGGGAAATGCAAATGCAAACCACAATGATATACCATTTCACACCCATTGGAATGGCTGCAATTACAAAAAATGGAAAATAACAAGTGTTGGAGAGGAGGCAGAGAAATAGGAACACTCATTCATTGCTGGTGGCAATGTAAAATGGTGCAGCCACTATGGAAGACAGTTTGCTGGTTCCTCAGAAAGCTAAGTATAGATTTACCACTATGATCCAGCAATCCCACTAATAAGTATATCCCCAAAATAATTGAAAGCAGAGACTTGAACAGATATTTGCACACTGATGTTCATAGCAGCATTATTCACAATTGCCAAAAAATGGAAGCAACTCAAGTTTCCATTGACCAATGAATGGATAAATGTGGTACATACATACAATGGAATATTATTCACACACAGAAAGGACTTAAGTCCTGATACATGCAAAAATATGGATGAACCTTGAAGACGTCATGTTGAGGAAAAAAAGCTAGACACAAAAGGACAAATATTGTATGATCTCACTTACTTGAAACCATTAGAATAAGCACACTCAGAGTCAGAATCTAGAATATGGGTTACCAGGAGATGGGGTAAGCATAGGGAATGTATATAGAGGAAGCACTGTCATCACTTTCAGTCGATTGAACACTCTGCATGGAGAGAGGATATTCATTCAATGCTTTTTAACAAGAAAAATAAAAACAATAGGAGCAATAATAATAATAATGGTGAAAACAGCAAGCATGATGGCTACAATAATAATAATATTCATAATAAACCTAAGGTGAAGAGAGATTTGAATTCAAATGCTTTGAATGAATTTTCCTGGGTGGATGCCATTTCTCAGGGTACTTTGGAGGCCCTATTATAATTATTGTAACTACAAAGAAAATATCAGAAAATATGCAACCACACAGGGACAGAAATTAGAGTAGAGGTTACTCAGAGCAGGGGGCAGGAGGACTGAGTAATGAGTTAATACATAATAGCTGTAAGATTTCTCCTTTGGGAGATGGGAAGCTTTTAGGAGTGGAAAGTGGTGAGGGTCCTGCAACATTATGAAAAGGAGTAATCTCCCTGTGGTATTTTTGGGAGTGGTTTCTTTGGGAAAGTTTCTGTTGTAGATATGTTTCCCCAATTGGAAAAGAAGAATGAGCAGCTAAAGATACAATGATAACTAAATGTATTGCATGACACAGACAGGATCTATAAATGCCAAAAGAAAAGTCTGAAAAGGATACTATTGGGACCTATGAAAATTTGAAATACACATGGTAAGCCTTATATCCCTGTTAATTTGCTGGAAGTTGAGAGCTGAACTTAAGGCAGTTGCCTAATTGAATATTTTTGTTTTTAGGAAATGCAGGCAGAGATATTCATTACTCAAAGACAAAGATGTATGCAATCAACACTTATATGTTCAGGAAATAAATTGCTAAAGAGATAAAGCCTGAAAGGGACATATAAAGCCTGAAAGGGACATATATTGCATATTAGAATATGCAAATTGATGGAGAGAGGATGTAGAGTGCAAGTTACCAGGGGCAGGGGAAGGGGGCATGGGGCATTAGTGTGTAATGGGTATAGAGTTTCTGTTTAGGGTGATGGGAAGGTTTTATCCATAAATGGAGTTGAGAGTAATACAATATTGGAAATGTGATTAATCTTCTTGAATGAAAAAAAGAGAGAAGATGTAAATAAAATCAGAAATGAAATGGGTGAAGTTATGACAGACCCCACAGAAATAAAAAGGATCATAAGAGGATAGTGAGAAACTGTATGCCAACAAACTAGACAACATAGATGAAATGGACAAATTCCTAGAAATGCACAAACAACCTACACTGATGCTACAATAAATACCAGAACTCAACAAACCAATCACATTTAAAGAGATGAATCAGTCATCAAAAATCTCCCAACAAAGAAAAGTCCAGGACCAGATGGCTTCACAGGTGAATTCTACCAAGCATTTAATGAAAAATTAATACCAGTCCTGTTTAAAATCTTCTAAAAATTTGATGAAGAGGAAAAACTACACAACATGTGTTATGAACCCAATATCACCCTGATACCAAAGCCAGATAAAGACACTATAAGAAAATTATAGACCAATCTCTCAAGTGAACATAAATGCAAAAATTCTCAACAACAAACTTGCAAATAGAATCCAATAGCATATCAAAAGTGTTATACATCACGACCAAGTGGGATTTATTTCTGGTAAGGAAGGGTGGTTCGATATAAGAAAATCAATTAATGTAATACACCACACTAAAAAATTGAAGGAAAAAAGCCCATATGATCATCTCTACTGATGCAGAAAAGGCATCTGACAAAATCCAACATCCTTTCTTGATAAAAACACTTCAAAAGATAGGAATAGAAGGAAAATTCCTCAGTATGATAAAGGGCATATATGAAAAACTCAGAGCCAACATCATACTCAATTGGGAAAGACAGGAACAAGACAAGGATACCCACTGTCACCACTGTTATACAACATTGTGTTAGACGTTCTAGCTAGAGCAATTAAACGTGCATACACACACACACACACAAGGCAGACAAATAGGAAAAGAGGAAGTAAAACTCTCATTATTGGAGCAGATGTATCTCAAATGGTTCAGTGGCGGCTTCCTATGTATGAAATCTTGGGTTCAATCCCTGGTACCTCCTAAAACAGAAACAAAACCAACCAAACAAAAAGTGCACACAAACAAAAAAAGGCAGTCATGTCCAAGGAGTTATCTCCACAAATTAAACAAATAGACCAGTGACTGGATCTCTGAAATGTCTATGACAAAGCTACCTGAACTAAAGTTCAGCAAAGTGGCAGGACCCAAGTTCAACACACAGAAATCCATAATGCTTCTGTACACTAGTATTGAACAATCTGAGGAAGATATCAAGGGAAAAATCCGTTTACAATAGCAACAAAAACACTCAAGTACATAGGAATCAATTTAACAAAGGAACTACAGGAACTATATTCAGAAAACTATAAAACAATGCTAAAAGAAATCAGTGAAGACCTAAAGAAATGGAAAGACATTCTGTGTTCATGGATTGGAAGAGTAAATATTGTGAAGATGTCAATCCTACCCAAACTGATCTATAGATTCAATGTAATAGCAATCAAAATTCCAACAGCCTACTTTACAGAAATAGAGAAGGCAATTACCAAATTCATTTGGAAGGGAAAGTGCACCCAAATAGCCAAAAGCATTCTAAAAATGAAGAGCAACATGGGAAGAATTTCACTGCCTGACCATGAAACATATTATGTAGCTGCAGTGATCAAAAGAGCATGGTATTGGCGCAAAGATAGATATATCAATCAGTGGAGTAAAATTGAGAGTCCAGAAATAAACCCTTACCTCTACAGCCAACTGCTTTTTGACAAACCTACCAAGTCCAAGTTAACCTGACGTAACAGTCTCTTCAACAAATGGTGCTGGGAGAATTGGATATGCATAACCAAAAGCATGGAAGCAGACCCCTATCTCACTCCCAAAACAAGAACGAACTCAAAATGGATCAAAGACATAAATATAAAAGCCAGGGCCATTAAAATACTAGAAGAAAATGTAGGGAAGCAATTTAAAGATATTGTGGTAAGTGGTGGTTTCTTGGACCTTACACCCAAAGTACACACAACAAAAGAAAAAGTGGATAAATGGGACCTCCTCAAAATTAAACACTTTTGCATCTCAAAGGACTTTGTGAAGATGGTGAAAAGGCAGCCAACTCAATGGGAGAAAATATTTGGGAATCACATATCTCATAAGGGTTTAATATCCATGATATATGAAGATATGCTACAACTCAACAGGGAAAAGACAAATTACCTGATTTAAAAATGGGCAAAAGCCTTGAATAGACATTTGTCCAAAGAATAAATAAAAATGGCAAAAAAAAAACATGAAAAAAGGTTCAATGCAATTAGGGAAATGTAAATCAAAGCTAAAATGATATATCATTTCACACCTATTACAATGTCCATTACTAAAAAGACAGAAAACTACAAGTGTTGTAGAGGTTGTGGAGAAATACGGACACTTATTCGCTGTTGGTGGAATGTAGAATGGTACAGCCACTGTGGAGGACTAGTTAGTGGTTCCTAGGGAAGTTAAATATAGATCTACCATGTGACCTGGCAATACTGCCAGTAGGTATATATCCAGAGGAACTGAGAGCAGTGACACAAACAGACCCAGATGTCCATCAACTGATGAATGGATAAACAAACTGCAGTATAAACATATGATAGAATATTATGCAGCTGTATGAATAAATGAAGTTGTAAAACATATGAAAAAAATGGATGAAACTGGAGGACATTATGTTGAGTGAAGCAAACCAGACACAAAGAAGAAATAGAGTATGATTGTACTATTAGGAACTAAATATATTGTATAATCTTAGGGAGTTAATAACTTCAATATAGGTCATCAGAAAATAGAATGAAGCTAGAGAATGGAAAGCTGAGGATTAACCAGTATAGAATTGGTTAAAAAAAGGTATGTGTTAATTTTTTGAAATGAATAGAAAAGATGAAAGCACATCATAGTGTGGGTAACTAGCAGTGTTATCATATGGGTATGACATTGGGTGAAAGGGAAGTTTAAGATTATGTAAATTACTAATAGGAAAGGTAAAAATGTAACATGGGACTGTATAGCATAGTAAAACTAAATGTGAAAGATGAATGAGAGTAATACTGCATATATAAGTCTATTTTCTTTGAAACTGAACAAATGTATGTTAATGTGACAAGATGTTAATATCAGAAAAAACATTATTACAACATATTGCATGAGTCCATTTATTTAATATGTAAATAGAAATCAATTTATAAAGATGAAATTCAATTAGTGGTTATGTAGCAGTGTGGATGGATAGAGGGATTGAGGTGTGCCTGCTAACGGGTGTGGGGTTTTTCTTTTTGGAGTAATGAAATGGTTCTGAAATTTTTTTTTGGTAATGAATGCACAACATTGTGATTATACTAAAAGCCACTGATTATCCACTTTGAATAGATTCTATGGTATGTGACTATATCGCAATAAACCTGCTTTAAAATAAATTAATTAATAAGCATAAATAGTCAGAAATAGCAGCTGTGTGCAGTAGTGAAAGTGTAGAAAGATTAAGAGGTGATGAATTTTTTGTCTTGTTTTTTATTAGTATTATTGAAATGATGAAAATGCTCTAATAATGAACAAAGAGATGAATGCACAACTATGTGATTATACCTAATACTTTGGATGGATTGTATGCTTTACTAAAATGTATCAATAAAGTTGATGTTTATTAAAAAATTTTACATGTCATTCCATTAAGAATGGCATATTTCACTGTATTTCAATTTTACTTCAATTTAAAAGATACAATAAAAGCAATTAAAAAAAGAAAAAATAAATCATGATGGTTCTGTCCAAATGCCTTTAAGGGTGGTTGCAGGGGCTTCTTCTTCTACCCAGTTCAGTAGAGGAAGCATCTGAGTATAATAAGCCTGTATTTGGAACTGTCTGGGTAGTGGTAAAATGAAGCATTCACTGTAAATGAATTAAAAATAAATAAATAAATGTATATACACACACACACACATATATATATGTATACATATATAGAAGTATACATATATATGCAATTATCTTTTTATGTAATATTTATCATTTTGAACATATTTAATAGATTTTGTTTATTTTCCTATGTTCACCTGCATTTTTTTCTATTTATTCAGTGCATGTGCTTGTTCTCCATCATACATACATAATTGGCTAAGTTAATTCTCTAGAAGACAAGACCAGGAAGAGCCAGCACTAATGAGATTTGTCCACAGTTTTGTCCAAATGCACATCCAAGAGAGATCAGGCTCTTGAAGGGTAGGAGCAGAGATCAGACAAAGCAGAGCCCGACTTAGTTCCAGTTCCAAATACCAGAACTAAGGTCTGTAGGGCTGTGTAAAATTGGGAGAATGGCTGTATCTCTATGGTACTCCTTCCATCCTTTCAAGTTTACAGATGCAGGAAAATGACCTTGTATACACCACACATTCCCAGCTTCTACCTTGTGTATGAGGGTGAGCACACAGCTTAATCCCACAGTTTTATATCAGGGAAAGACAGACATTCCCAGAAAATTCCCAAGAACTGAATCTGATTGCAAGATCTGCATGAATCCAAGACTATAAGGAGCAGACCCAGGTACTAAGAAGACTTGCAGAGCTGTGGATTCAACCACTGATCACATACATGTCCACAAACACAGCACCCTCAGAG
Organism: Cabassous unicinctus; assembly: GCA_029593785.1. Classification (NCBI taxonomy): domain Eukaryota; kingdom Metazoa; phylum Chordata; class Mammalia; order Cingulata; family Chlamyphoridae; genus Cabassous; species Cabassous unicinctus. The sequence goes on from JAQZBX010066832.1 coordinate 11,647, forward strand.
GGGAGACCCAGAAGGGGCAGGTCTTGTCATGACCCACTCTGTCACAACCACCATTAAGACAAAAGGATGGTATTTGGTGAGCCAACTGGTAATGACAGCCTGAAAGAGAAATGAGGCAGGAAGGATAGGGTATGGTTTAGTGAAGGGGCCATCCCTGTTCATAATGGGAGATCACTACAGGAACTCTGTGAGGACCTCACTGATGAGGAGACATTTGAGCAATGACTAGAGGGAATGAGGGAGAGAATCATGTGGGTATCAGGGAGCAGGAATTCAAGGAAAAGGGAGTGGTGACTGAGGCAGGGGCATACTTTGCACACTTAAGAAGTGGGAAAGGAGTGGAGTGAGGTCAGAGGGTTACACAGGGTCAGATTAGGTAGGCCTTTGTGGATGATGTGACATTTTAGCTCTTATTCTGATGAGTGAGAAAGGTACAGTGTGTTTGACAGGAGAAAAGACCTGACTGATTATTTTGGCACTCAGCGGAGAACTAAATGCAGGGGTAAGGGTGGGAGCAGCATTTAGGAGGAAACCACAGTAATCCTGTCAATACATGACAGTGGCTCAGGCCACAGTAGAAAAGAGGTAGTCAGAGAAGTGCTCAAATGTGAACATGGTCTGAAGCTAGAGAAGGAGATGAGGTGGAGAAAAAGAGAGAAGTCAGAAATGATGGCAAAGCTCTGGTCTGAACACCTGTCAGAATGTAGTTGCTGCACATGCATAAAGAGGGAGATTCAAAAGATAGAAGCTTTGGGAGACAATTCTAAGAATATATTATGATCCTTTACACACCCTCATGCAAGTATCATAGACACAACTGTCTGGGAAAATGAGCTGCAGAGAAAAGTTTGGATGGATACATAAAATTAGAACTCATGGCAGTGTAAGTTGTGTTTAAAGCCAAGATACTGGATGAGATCAGCAAGAAGATGAGATGCTGAGGACAAAAAGTGATGTAAGGACTGAGCCCTGGTACAAAACTAATATAAACCAGCAAAGTACACAGAAAAGGCAAAAACTGATTTAAAAATAAACAGAAGAATGTGATGAACCAGAAGCTAAGTGATGGAAGCAATTCAAAGACAGAGAAACCAAATGATTATTGAATCTGTTCCTCCTCAGTTTGCCCCTTATCAGGTACAGCAAATCCATCCTCACAATGTTCAGTCCACAGCTTTGCCATGTTTCTTGACTGATCTCTGTTTTTCTCCATGACACATCCATGTCATCCGATCTCATATCTTATATTCAGAGCACTTCCACACCAGGCCCCTTCTCCATTCCTTCTCCACTCTGTTTCAAGTACGTTTCTGTGCATTAACTGTGGTAGACTTCTCTGCATGAGGACGTGGTCATTTCATCTTATAGCTGTGAGAGCAATGTCCTACAGCTGTCAAATCCTCTCATGTTTGATTCCTTCCTGTGGAATTAATCTTGTTAATATTTGCTAAATTCTTCTACAGAGCTAATGCACTCTTTATTAGAATCCTCATTGACTCCTTTGTAGGAATTTTCAACCTGATTCAAAATTCATGTATAAATATAAGAGACCTCCAAATAGCCAAAACCACCCTGAAAAAGAACAAAGAAAAAGGACTCACATTTCCCCATTTCAAAGTTGTTACAAAGCAAAGATAATCTAGACAGTGTGGGACTAGCACAAGAATGGACAGAGATTTTTTTAAAAATACAATTGAAAGTCAGATATAAACTGACATGTGTATGTTCAATATGTTAGACAAGGAAGCCAAGACCATTCAAGGGAGAAATAATAGTCTAGTCTACTCAACATTTTGTGCTGGGACAACAGGATAGCCATGTGCAAAGAATGATATTGGACCCATACACTACATAGAAATATCAACTCAGAATGGATCAAAGATCTAAAGGTAAGACTAAAACAATAAAACTCTTAGAAGAAAGAATAGGGATAATTCTTTATCTGCTTGGGTTTGGCAAAGGATTACTTGATATGACACCAAAACCAGGAGCAACAAAAGAAAAAAATAGGTAAGTTAATGATCAAAATTTTAATTTTTGTGCTTCAAAGGATACCATCAATAAAGTGAAAAGACAACCCACAGAATAGGACAAAATATTTGCTAATCATATCTGATAAGGGACTTGTATTTAGAACATACAGACAACAATTGAATGGGCAAAGGATCTGAATAGATATTTCCTAAAAGAAGATTAATGAATGGCCAATAAACATATAAAAATATGCTTAACTTTATTAGTCATTATGGAAATGTAGATTAAAAACATAAATATACTTAAAACATTGATTTCTACATTTTAAATGGGTGAACAGTATGATATGTAAATTGTATCTTAATCTGTTTAAAAATCTGTGTGTGCGACTCGTCCTATACTATGCAGGCAATCAATTTCTCAGTTTGTGTACTGTTTTTATTTTCTTGTTTCTTAATAAACTCTTTACTCCCTTGCCTACCTTAAAAAAAAATCTGTGGGAGCATTGTATATCTGGTCCTTATTTCTTAGATAAAACATCAAAAGGCTGATCAACAATAGGAAAAAAACTAAAAAACTGGAATGGATCAAAATTCAAAGTTTATATGCTTGAAAAGACAATGTTAAGACAATAAAAAGACAAGCCACAGATCGATACAAATATTTTGAAATTTCATATCTAATAAAAGATTTGTGTATAAAATAAGGCACCCCAAATTTTCAGAAATAAGAAAATGACAGCCTCAGGGGAAAAATGGGCAAGAGATTTGAATAGACACATTTTACAGGAATATAAGGCATTAGAAAATAAGCACATTAAAGGATATGTAACATCATTAGTGTTTAGTTAATGCAAATTAAAAGTACAATGAGGACAACCAGCAAGATGGCGACAGTATGAAAAGCTCCGAGAATCGGCACATGCTACTGGGAATTTGGTGATCACCCAGAGCTATCAAGAGCATTTGTCTGGGGGCTCTAGGAAACCAGAAGTGCATCCTGCAGCATCCTTTAAAAAAATGTAAAGAAGAGACTGTACATCTTCAGAGAAGATTCATAAACAGAGCCCTCCATGCCATGGAGTTGGTTCCCATCCTCCACTGGAGGCACAAGCTGCCTCGGGAGCTGTTCTGCAGCTGGAATTGAAATCTCCACTTCACAAAATGGGGGAGGAAGAGACGGTTGGGCATCAACTTCAGCCACTGATTAGTAAATTTGGTGGGCTAAAGTATAATCCTGAGAAGAGCTAAAGTTTGAACCTGTCCAAGTCAGAAAGAGGCAGGTGGCTGCCATATTAAAAACACAACTGACATGAGGGGAAGTGGGGCTGACTGAAAATCACAGTGTTGGTAGGGACCAGATTTTTTCCAACTAGATCAGATTGCCACTCTAGCCCAAGACACAGGCCCACCTCGGACAGGGAGGAAGCTAGGGGGAGCTACACCAGCATCTCTGGGAAAGTACAGGCCATGCCCTGGAGGCCAGTGATCATCCTGCTTTGGCAGCACAAGCCAGCTCAGGAGCTATTCTGTGGCAGGAATTGGAAGCTCCATTTCCCAAAAATAGGGTTGGAAGAGATGCCTGCCCACTGATATCAGCTACTAATTAATAAATTCAGCTAGCTAAAGTATAGCCCTAAGAACAGCCAGAATTTGAGCCTGTCCAAGTCAGAAGGAAGCCATAGCCACCATTTTGACTCCACCCCCAGCATGTGGGGAAACCGGGCTGACTGAAAATCAGTGACAGTAGAATAGGGTTTCTTTCACCCAGATTGGCCTGCAGCCGTAGCCTAGGCTTCACCTCCAACTATAGTAGGAAGGAAGCTCATGGGCCCTGCACCAGCCTATCTAGGTAAATGCAGGTGCATTTAGCTGGCACAGACTGAATAATCAGAAGTCTACCAGGGCATCTGTGGTCATCTTGGACCTGCACTGCATAGATTGCTACCCACACCTGCAGCTCCATCCCTGCCTAAGGCAGGGTAGAAAGGGGCGTGAAGTTTCATCAGTCTCTCTGGGTAACTACAGTCTAGGCCTGCATGAGTTGGATTATTCCACACAGCTGTGGCTCTGTCATATCCCTGGCAAAGGAGAAAGTGGGGCGAAGCTTCACTGCTCCTTGCGGCAATGAGGGTAGTTTTAACCTCCACAGCTTATCGCACCAACTCCATCCTTGGCTCCTACTACACAACCAGCATGGGAGAAGGGCAAACATCCCTCAACTAGAGAGAAAAACTGCACCCAGAATAAATACTCTAGTAAGCCAGATGTCAAGACACCAAAAAAAAAAAATTACAATCCACAACAAGAAACAGGAAGATATGGCCCAGTTAAGGGAACAAGATAAGCCTTCAGATGACATAAAGGAGTTGAGACAACTAATCATAACTGTTCAAACAAATCTCCTTAATAAATTCAAGAGATG
>JAQZBX010066833.1:0-16046 GCA_029593785.1 Cabassous unicinctus
GAAGTATGTATGATTGAGGGATAATTAAGAATGATTTTTTTTAGGAAGTACTGGGGTTTCAACCTGGGACCTTGTTCATGTGAGGTGCGAGCTCAGCCATTGAGCTACATGAGCGCCACAGGGGGCATAATTCTGAAGAAGTGATTCAATCTGCAGAAACAACAGGCAGATGAATGCAGACTATGAAATTGTTAACAGAATTCTAAAATCAGCATATTATAACATCAGATTTTTATTGTTATAAGAAGCTGATTTCATAGTGAGAATTATTAAAACCCATATTTAATGGGCAGAAGTTTCCTAATTATCACCTGATTCCTCATTTCACCAATAGTTTGGAAAGTCACTTTATGCCTTGCTACTTAAAATCAGTGCAATGATTGTCAATAAGTTAAGGATTACGGTTTAAGTGTAGAGATGTGTTTTACAAAATACTTGAAATTTTTAAAATTTGAAATATAATAGATAGACATACTTAAAAGGACTTTGGTTGAAAAGAAGTAAGTCCCTGTAGATGCATCAAAACAGCCACATAAAAACATTTAGCCCCTTCTAAGGCATACTTGAATTGAGTATTAATGTGTGTAGTTTTGGCCTGATGGATTGAGAAATCTCTATTTAGAAATTGAGACAGAGAAAATTCCCTGAGTGCTTGTACATTATGTTCTAGGTTCTCTCTGAGATAGCATGTCAACTACAAGTACTGATTTTATGCCTTTCATAAGATGATCCATATGGAAAACCAGAATCATACTTCAGTGACCCAAGTGACTGAATTTATTCTCATGGGTATAACAGACCACCCTGGCTGAAAGCCCCTCTCTTTGCAACTTTTCTTGTCATAGACTTGGTCACGGTGATAGGCAATCTGGGCATGATTATTTTTACCCATTTGGATTCCAAGCTCCACATGCCCATGTACTTTTCCCTTAGACATTTTTCCGTTACTGATCTTGGATATTCCACTGTTGTTGGTCCAAAAATGATGGTAAACTTCGTTGCAAATAAAAATACAATCCTACAATTGGTGTGCCACTCAGCTAGCAACCTTTGAGTTTTTCATTGTCAGTGAACTGTTTATTCTATCAGCAATGGCCTATGACTGCTATGTGGCAATCTGCAAACCTCTTCTTTATGTGGGCATAATATCAGAGAAAGTATGTTGGACTCTAGTACTTATTCCATATCTCTACAGTTTATTTGTGGCCCTATTTGTCACAATTAAGTTATTTACATTGTCCTTTTGTGGCTCTAACCTCATCAGTTATTTTTATTGTGATTGCCTCCCTCTGTTCTGACACACATGAATTTGAAATAATCATTTTGATCTTATCAGCCTGTAACTTGTTCCCTTCCCGCTTAATTGTTCTTGTAGCCCATACATTTATTTTTGTGTACATTCTCAGAATGAACTCAGCTGAGGGAAGGTACAAAACCTTCTCTCCCTGTGGCTTTCATTTGACATCAGTGGTTGTTCTGTGGCACCCCATTTTTTATTTACCTTGAACCCAAATCCAGTCATACTTTTGATATTGATAAAATGGCCTCTGTGTTTTATACCCTCGCTATCCCTATGTTGAATCCACTAATCAACAGTCTGAGGAATAAAGAAGTAAATGGTGCCTAAAAAGAATCAACTAATCAATGCAAAATTTCCACTTAATATTGTAATGTTCAGCTATGAAGTTAGAAGAATGTTTGTTTAATATTATTTTAGACTAATTATAGCATCAGAAACTAAAAGTACTTGATCAGATTAACTTTTCTATATTTAGTCTTTTTCTGGACAAAACACTTCCTTTTTCTCTCTCCCTATACACTTCCTCACTTCAATAGAAATATTACAAACAGAAAATAAAAGTTCTCAAAGTTTTTCAAGGTCACATTGAAACCTGTATAATTTAAAATAAGGCAAATCATACCAAATTTTGTGTCTAATTTAGCCTTGCAGATATAAATTGTCTTAAATACTCAAAACAGAGCAAAATTAACCAGAAATTTAGTAATATATATTTTATAACAATCACTGTGTATTAAAGATAAGTAAGATCAAACCATGAAAAACATGTAGGCTTCATGGGAGGCAAGAAAGTATGTAAATGAGTGATTATAACATAACATGGAGAGGACGGTTTCAAGAATAAAGGCTAAATGATAAATTAAATTATGCTACCTATGGATGAGGTTTTCAATCACATAGAATCAATACTTTATATCTCTAGGAAGTAGTGGACATTTGAGAAGAGGTTTAATTTGGGGCCATGAGGAAAGTGCTTGGTAATTCTAGATCCTTTTTTACAAATCCTCACACTAATGCTTCCATTTGTTTATATAAGCCTCCTGATAAACAAGCTGACTTATGGTTTGCAAATTCATGAGTGATTTACCTGGTTGTTTACTGGAGTAGTATCTGTATGTTTAATGGTCCGGTAGTGATAATACAGATTAAAGATTTTGATACTCTCAAGGTTTATTTGTGGCTTTTTTGTGTGTGTTTTTATTGTCTCCTTCTTGAGCTTGTAGCTTGTATACACAGAGACACTACCTTTCATGGACTTTGTTAAAAACACAGTATTTCATTACCATTGCATATTCAGGAAGCAAACGAATTGCCTCTTTATAGAGGCAAGAATACCTCTTAATTAGACAAGAATACCTTAATATTCTTCTCACTGTTTGAATAGGCATTTTTCAAATTTTTAAAATGTATGTATTAATCCAATCATACTTGTTAAAATCTACACTAGAATTAGAAGTGAAAATTTTAAGGAATCAAATCAAAATGCAAACCACGCTCTCTTGATCCCAAACCCATATTCTTCCCTTATGTTTCCTCTTTTTTAGCATCCTGGATTTTATTTTACTGAAAAGACAATTTGAATATAATAAAAAAACACAAAATTGCTTTCTCCAATCAAATTTATTCTGTTTATCTTGTTAACTTCCTGCACATAAGGATATTTAATTTTATGAATAAATATATTTTCTAGTTATGTTTTATATTATACAATGAAGATTTAATATTTTGATGATGTATTTTTTTTCTTACTCAAATCCTTTCATTTCGATCTGTGGGGGCCCAGTGGGTACCCTTGCCCTGACTCCCCCTAAGGAAAACTCAGCATGCAGCACACAGCCACCTGCATACCCAGGTACACAAGTTAAAATGTAACAAACTTTCCCACAGGGAAATAATGTACAGACAGTATCATAGACTGCAATTTTCTCCAGGCTGTACAATTAACATCACCAGCCCCATTTATGTGCATCATGTGACCCTAGCAAAAACTCTTTTATGAAATGTCTTTGTTCTGAGACTCTATATATTGCCCCTCATTTTCCCACCTGTTTGCAGAGCACTATCTTCATTCTCTGGACTGCTGCCACCATAGAGAATCTCTCCTGTTCTTAAGTCCCAATAAATGAAGCTCATGTCTAACACATTGCTGAGTGCCTTCTTTGGTCTTGCAGGTGCCCAGACCCATGCCTTTCAGGAGCTAGGTTGCAACGATTGGTGAGACAGGCAGGAGACTGAAGGAACACTGGTAGTAGCAAGCATGAGCTAAGGGAAAGGAGAATCCATAGGGAAGTCCTGATTTGCCTATGATGTCCATGTGGCGATGGGCGGCTGCCCTCCAAGATGAGTAGGGACTACCAAAAGAATATGGGGATGCCTAAAAACTTCTGCAGGTATACTGGTTGTACTACAGCAGGTAGGCAAGCAGCTGCATTTAAATAAGAAAAAGGGAGACTGCCAGATAGTGGTGGCCATAGCATGGCCCCTGTGAGGAGTTTTGTAGGAAGCTACTAAGGCAGAACAAGTTATAAAGGCCTCTGGGTGCCCTTAGAAGAAAAATTAAAGTTAGAAAAGGACATGTGCCTGGCACAGGAAGTGATAAAATATTATTTAAACAATTGCCTGCACCAAATAATGATAAGTTAGAATCCCTGGCTTATAGATATGCCAAGGCTATGGGCCATAGGTTGCTTAGAATCCAGGTCTGGAAGATATTAACCACCCTTGAGTGGGAGTTTATGGCATGGGGCCCTATGGACTCCTCCTCAGATGAGGAAAAAGAAGAAGAATGGGCAAAGGCTTAGGATTAACAAAATAGAGAAATGAAGACTGAGAAATTAAAAACCATAATTTGTCCTATAATCCCCCAATTTAAATCTTTTAATAGTCTTAAAATGAAAGTAATTAATCCAATTACCAAATTTCAGAAGTCAAAAGAAAAGTCCTTAAAAGGCATGAAAAAATCTTTTCTAAATTATGACAATTATAATATATATCCCAGAACCTGGCAGTCAGTATGTTTTAAAGGTTATTCACAATTTTAAAATTTTATTAAAAAAAAAAAGGGTTTAGCCTCTGGTAGAAAAAGGAAGAAAGAAAAACATTTCTTGCATAAATTATAATTGTTCTAATTTTATTTAGCTTGGATGTAATCTCCCTAGGTTTATAGGATATTAATAAAATAAATTAGCATTATAATATTAAATATTTAAAATAATAAAAATTGTAAGTCCATGTTTAATAAAATTTACATGTGTCCTAAAGTGAAATGACTAATTTTCACAGAACAAAACAAGAAATGTGGGAAATGGATGTGGCTCAAGCGATTGGGCTCCCAGCTACCATATAGGAGGTCCAGGGGTTAATTCCTGAGGCCTCCTGGTGAAAGGCAAGCTGGCCGAAAGGGAGAGCTGGCCCACTGAAGTGCTGGCTCATGTGGAGAGCTGTTAAAGCAAGATGACACAACAGAAAAAGACACAGAGAAGAGACAATAAGAGGCACAGCAGGCCAGGGAGCTGAGGTAGCACAAGAGATTGAGCACCTCTCTCCCACTCCAGAAGGCCCCAGATCAGTTCCCGTTGCCACCTAAATAGAAGACAAGCAGACACAGAAGAACACATAAAGCAGGCAGAGAGCACAAAAACAATGTGTATGTGTGTGGGCGGGGTGGGGAAATAAATAAATTAATAAATCTTAGAAATAAAGAAATGTAAGACAAAACTTAAATGAATAAAAGTAAATTTAATTGGTTGCTTATTGTAATTTAATAAACATATTTAAAAGTAAAAGTAACATAAGTTTTTAAAGTTTGCAAAAGTATTTTCTAAACTGAAATATTTAAATATTTAATTCCAGGAAGCTGTTATTAAATAAAAAACTAAATTGATATTAATAGCAATAAGTAACTTCATAACAGGGAAAACAGTCAAAGGCCATCTCAATCTGTATATTAAGATGGTAGTAGATAAAAAATAATCTTAATTCCATTAGGAATCTTAGGATTTCATAAAATAATAAAAACATAGTTATTTCCTACACTGCTAAAATAAAATGCCTGTTAATTAATGTAATCATGGTGAAGATGTAAAAGTAAAAACTAAAGCACTAAAATTAGTAATATTCATTTAATCTGCTATAAATTGCACTAAAAGTATTTTAACAATATATAAAAATTAAAAGAGACAGACTTTAATATTGTCTCTTCTGTATTCAAACCAGGCCTCCAGTATCCTGCATACTGACTCTCCATTTCAGTTATTGGCTATGTCAGTCAATACGACCCTTCAAACAATGAAGTATCTACCACATCTCTGGATATACTCCTGAAGTAAATGGGAAGTGCATTGCTGTTTTGGACTTCTGAAGCAGAGAGCAATGGCTCGATATGGCCAGATTTATAATGGACATTGTCCCAAACTGGCTCTGTTTCATAGTGCCAAGGGGCCCTATGCACCAAGCCAGTAAAATACTGGCACCTCCCTCCAAGATCAACAGTGCTGCAGCATGCTGGCTGTGTAAAAAACATACCAAGTGGAGCAATAATTACCAAAGTAATGTAAGTAGAACTTGAAAACAAACACAATTGGCATTATGGCCTGCTCATCTGGAGAGACAATATGTATGGTATTGAAAACCTAAAGCTTAAATCTATTAACTGCCGCTCAAAGAAGAACTTTTGCATTAATTCATGCATTAATTAGTATTAAGTGCTGTACCAAAATATCTGGTAAATACAATAATATCTCTTCTATTCTAAACCATATACAGAAGAATATTAAACATGTTAAAAGTCCTGGTAAAATTAATTCACTTTCTAAGTAGTTAATAAATGTACCTATAATATAAATATATATATATATATATTTACATATATATATAATATAAAAGAATAGCTCTCTTGAGTATACTGTCTTTATTTTGCTTATAATACGATTGTCTTGTTGTTACCTATATTGTCTTTGTGAGTTTATGTCTAGGGTAGTGCCTCTCCTCATCCTCTCCTAGCTGTCCAAGTCATAATCACCACTGTGGGAACTGGGGGTGGTAGTTTATACCAAATCCAGGAAGTTCTTTACCTGCATCAGTCAGCCAAAAGGGTGCTGATGCAAAATACCAGAAATCTGTTGGCTTTTTTAAAGGGCATTTATTTAGGGTAGAAACTTACAGTTAGCAGGCCATAAATTATAAGTTACTTCCCTCACCAAATTTTGTTGCCATGTGTTGGAGCAAGATCACTGTCAACATCTGCCAAGAGTTCAGGCTTCCTGGGTTCCTCTCTTCCTGGGGTTTACTGCTCTCTGGGCTCAGGCTTGCTTCTTTCCAGAAGGCCCAGTGTAGACTATCAGGAGAACAGCTGGTTTCTTTTCCCAGGGCCTTCTTTCCTTCCTCATGACCAAGCTCCTCTGTGTGCTTACTTCCCAGGACTCCAGCATTAAAACACTAATTTTCCTTCTCTGTAGTGCAGTTTCTATTAACATGGCCCAATCAAAACCTTAATCATTATTTAATCAAGTAAAAGTAAAACCTCAGAATCCAATACACTCTAATACAAGAGGAAGAGACCAGTTTACAAACATAATCCAATATTTCTTTTTGGAATTCAATACTATCAAATTGTTACATTACCCTTTTAGTATGACCATGTCTCTTAAAAATTCTAAGTTTATTTCTTCCAGAGTAAACGACTTCCAGAACAAGGTATTAGTCATGTGGGAATTTCATCCAGTTCCAATCACATTACTGGACCCAACTTCCCTCAACCTCAATAGAATAGCCGGAGAGTTTCACACCTCATCAGGCAGGAACTACTGCCCCTAACCATTGGGAATCAGCTACAGAAGAATGACCATCACCCTTCAGCTCTCCCTTAAAAATAAGGGTATAAACTCTCTGAGGGGAAAGTTGAAGCAGGCTAGTATAAAAAAAAACAGGAAAGGCAGCTGGTCAAAACAAAGCCTGCTAAAACTCTGGTTACAAGGCCCAGTTTAAAAGTCCCAGGCTTGAAAAAAAAAAGTTCTGAATAACTCCAAACATAAATGCCTCCCCATTGGTACCATAAAAGCTGACAGGTAAAGATAAAGAGGCAACCAATCAGGAGAGCAAATAGCTTGGACATTGTGTGTATCTGTGTGAACTCTGCTTATGCTTAAACTAGTTTTTGATGTCACCATAAAAAACTCAGGAAATTTAATAGTGGAAAATGTATCGTATTAAAAGTCTCCTCATAGTACCCCCCTACCTAGTACTTTATTATCTACTAATGGAAATGTTACTTGTATACTGTTAGACCAGAACAATCTGCCCCTTATTGTTCCTTGGACCATATCTCCTGCAAATTGGACAGCATAATACACCTTGCTGGCATGGCAAAATACAACCTATCAACAAGTTTAGAACAAGATATTCTCAATGAATAATGTTCAATTTTGTGTATATATTCCTGATCAGTCTCATAATTTCTCACAAGTTTTAAATCATATGCAAGAACACATAAGTCATATAGATAAATTAGCTAGTGATCCCCTATCTTTAACTGTTTTAACTCCCTCTCTTGGCTTTGGCAACATGTCTTTGTAAGTTTACTAGCTTTTAGTAAAGAACTCTTATTATTCTGTTGTATGCTGTACTGTTGTGAAATGTGAATGTATTGTGTGTCCTATGGGCAATGCAAGCTGCTGCATTGGGGTGGATTGTGGGGGTCCAGTGTGTACCCTGACTCTGGCTACCCCTAAGGGAAACTCAGCCTGCAGCACACAGCCACTTGCATGCCCAAGGAAACAGTTAAAATGTAACAAACCTCCCCATAGGGAAATAATATACAAATGGTATCATAGATTGTAATTTTCTCCAGGCTGTACAGTTTCCTCCTACAATAAGATCACCAGACCCCATTTATGTGCTTCATATGAACCTAGCAAAACTCTGTTATGAAATTTCTTTGTTTTGAGACCCTACATATTGCCCCTCATTTTCCCATCTCTTTGCAGAGAGCTATCTTCATTCTCTGGGCCGCTGACACCAGAGAGAATCTCTCCTGCCCATAAGTCACACTATATGCAATTAATGACCTGAAGAACCAAAAGCTTTTAGCTAAAAATTTGGTCTATATTTGTATTAATAATTAACTGCAATAGATACAAAAGGACCTAATGACTAGATTGCATGAACTCAGCAACCAGTTATTTCTAAAAGTTCTCAAGTTTGATTTCCTATATGAGCTTAGTAATGGATTTCCTCAATACTTATTCAATGGCTTCTTATTGTCATGAAGTGATTTTCTCAAAGTCTCCATTTTCCATATGAAAGAGGTAGCCATTCTGGCTTTAGGATATTGTAACTGGAAAGGTCACAAACAGGCTCATGACATTTACCATTTTATCTCAAACATCCAATTGGCTCATTCCTTAATTTCACATAAAAAATTGAGAGCAAGCTACAACTTTTAAGAACATTCAATTTTAAGTTAGGGATCAAATTTTAATAATAAAAATATAACTTCTAATTTATGTGACAGTTCTTAGAGCAGAAAGGCCTAGACCCAATCTCATGGTATACAAACATGGTCCCCTTATGTCTATTTTGAGGTCTGTTTCCATACAGTAGTTACAAAATATTGAGTGTAGCCAAAACGTGTTTGTAAAAGAACAAAATTAAAGAGATTACGATGATGATTTCAAAACCTACTCTAAAGCTACAGTAATAAAGATAGTATAATATTTTTTAAAGATAGATAAATAGATCAATGCAATAGAACTAGAGTCTAAACATTTGTACAAGTGTATATTCAACTGATTATCAACTAAGAAGCCAAAGTAATTTAATCGTATCCAGAATACATATAAATATTCCTACAAGTCAATAACAAAATGACAACCCAATAAAAACAGACAAAAGATTTGAACCAATACTTCACAGAAAAAAAAATATGAATGGACAATAAACTTATGAAATAAAGTGCTGACATCCTATGTCATCAGAGAAATGACATTAGAGTAACAATGAAATACCACCTCTACCCTCTAGTTGAGATAAAATTTAAAATAATATTACCAAATATTGACTACTATTTGCCACTTCTGGAACCATCAAATGTTGTTGGTGGTAGTGGGAAATGGTACAGCCAATCCAGGAACAAATTGGCAGTTTCTAATAAAGTTACCATATATCTACCATACATCTCAGGAATCTCCTCCTCAATTCTTACCCAAGAGGAATGAAGGTATTTGTGCAGAAAATTGCTTGTACACTGATGTTCATGATAATTTTATTCATAATAATCTGAATTTGAAATATTCTAACTGCCTATAAACGGAAAAATGTAAACAAATTGTGGTATATTTATAAAATCAATACTACACAGCAACAAATTGGCATCAACTACTGATGCATCCAACAGCATGGAAGAATTTCAATAACATTAAGTCAAGCAAAATATATCAGACAAAACATACTGTATTATTTTATTTATATCGTGTTCTAGCATAGGAAAAATTAAACTCTGGTGATAGAAATCATATCAATTGTGACCTGGGGTATGATGTGGGGGATTAACTAAAAGAAATATCAGGGAACTTTCTGGGGTGATAGAGATCCTATCTTGATTGGGGCAGTAATAAAAGAATTGTTTTCATTTGTCAAATCTCATTCCTGCACACTTATTATCTATGCAATTTACTGTATGTAAATTTTACCTTAATAAAGTTTTTTTAAAGAAACAATTGTAAAGTAACATGTTGTCTATTATTTTTAATATTCTTCTCAGAAGCTTGCCCCAAATTTGTATGTCATACATATAAATCAAGTTTTAAAGTTTATATTGTGTTAAATATATATCTCTATATTTTACTTAATAAATTTCTCTGATGTGGATTTAATTTGATTCCAGTACTTTGACAACTGAATAATATTCTCATGAAAATTTTTGTTTATATATTTTAATAACTTGTATTACTTATATAGATGAGAATTCAGAAGTGGATTGTTTGCCCAATGAATATGTTTGTCTTTCAAACTGTTTTGGGGCCCCAGGAGAGAGGTTTTAAATAATTATGTTCCTCTGTTCACAGCATAACATCATAATGGACCTGGCAAAGTGCATTGCTTTTTAAATGTATTTCTCATTCCCTTTTAACTTTATTCCTTTAGCCATCCATCCTGTCACTGCCAGGTAAACACCCTGGTGTATATATTGTGAATCTGCTTATTTTCTTGTGTGCTTACAAAATGTATGTTTCCGTTTCATGTGCATACATTTATACTTTATATAAATGACCTTGTGCCAGCCATATAGCTCAACTTCCATCTTTCAATTTAAGGTCTATAGGGGACAATCTTATGACACACCAGAAAGGAAGTATTGCTACAAAGAGAGCTTAAGCACCACAGAAGAAAACTAGTGGACAATTCCTTTCTATATAATTCATTAGCCATCACATGCATAAAAAAAATATATGTATATATATGAAATATATATATATATGAAAGCCATCACATGCATAAATATATATGAAAGCTTCAGTGGTTTAAAAAATTGTGTTTGTCTGGAAATCTGAAGATATATTCTAACCTTACCAAAGAGTTCTGATTTTAAAAATTGTTTTTTACTTTTTCCCAGTAGTTATTTTCTACTTTTTTTCTCACTACAAAACAAGAGTAAAATAATAATTTTATTGCATAAGGCTCGTTCTTTGGAGGATACATCCTCCTTTTAACCTCTACTTCACCACAGTCCCTTAGAAAATAACCATGCTAACTGTATTACTTGAGGTAAAAGGGAAGAAAAATCCTTTTACACTAGAATCTCTACATAACTAAATAAATAGAGTTTGTACTAATTTGATGGATAAATATTTGGGTCTTAGCTCTTCAACAGTCTATTTTTACAAAACCAATCCCTGATTACAAATGAGCTACTTTAGGAGATACACTGAATCTTTGTGTCCTTCAGATGCCATGGAGCTTAATTCACTTCAATTATCTAGACCTAGCCTGTTACAAAGAGGTTCCAAAGGGTGCCTGATTCAATTCACAGAGGAGCTCTTGTTAAAGAACTAATTACTGGTGGCACATCTCCAAGAAGGTAAAAGGCAATGTGAGGATTTCAGAATCACTGTATTTCAGAGATAGGGTCGCAAAGGTTTATAAATTTCCATCAACTCTCATTGTCTTGATTATGTAAAGACTCACTAAGAACTGAGGCAAGTCCTCCAATAGAAAACATTTATTTTGTGTTTATGTAATGGACACTAAGAAATCCAAAAACTGCAGTTTAAAATGAGCCACTTAATTTCTTTTTGGAAGGCCCTAGATGTTAAGCTTAATCAAATAATACAATGTTTGAGCTAAGTTTGTTTCCAACACTTATAGCTATTTGTGGGAATATAGGATGTCAATTATGACCCAACTATGTGTGTTTTGAAGTTAGAATTGGCATCATTATGTCTTGTTTACTTCAATTATATCACTAATGAAACAATGGATTTTTGCACATGGAAACTCTAGATATAATCATAGTATTTTTACAATGTTAGCTAAAATAAAATTACATGTTTCACAAAATAATCTGTGAAGTCAAACTGAATATACAATTATTCATATTCCAAATGGTGCCAATTTTTTTTTTAGATTATAACCATAAATCATAAACTCCCTCAGGAAAATCATCATTTATTACTTAATGAAATTAGTGAGAAATGGAGCTTTATAAGAGTCATTTATTACTCTCTTGCCATACAGCACTGTACTAATTTAAAGGCAACTCACCAATATTTCCATTCTCCTACTTACTCATAAGTCTTCATCAGAGGAAAGTTGCCTAGAGTAGGATCAAGATTCGTGTACTTAAACTTACAAATTTAATTTGTTAGCTCCATTTCACACTAATTTCATTTCCAGTTTCTTATCACATGAGGCCACTATTACAAATGGTGGGCAATTTTATTTCATATAAGATGCCACCTTTCACATAAAATGGAGTAGTCCCAAGGGAATCATATAAGCAAAGACATGGAAGACCAGATATGAAAGTATATGTTCAATTTTGGGCTGGTAGGGAGCATGACTAAAAAAGTGATATGGACTTGATTATAGAATGTGTTGAAAATGAGAACAAAACATAATTCAATTATTCTAAAGAATAACTCAGGTTATATATTTTACCTGATCAAAAAGCTTTGATTTACTGCCATTTGCTTATCTGCCCAATCAGAGAGAATTGAGACATGGAGACTAAAAAGGATACTATTGCAAATATCACTGGCATTGTTAATGAAGTCTTGACATAAGGAAGTAGAAGAGGGGAATGCATTGGAAGGGAAAGAGTAGAGCCTTGAAAAGAGAATTTATTGAAATTGACAAATATTTCAATGTAGATCTTTGAAAGAGAAAATTAGGTAATAAATATGATGGTTGTGATTTAAAATGATGTTTTAAAGTTTTATTATTGCATTTTCAAATGAAGGTAGCAAGCCAGTGGGATACTAGATTTCAGGAGAAAGAGTAGGACAAGTACAATTTGGAAACATTCATATTGGCTGATAGCTGAAATTTTCTGTGTTTGTCATGGGAAGGAAAGGAAACAATGAAGTCTGAAGACAGATTATTAGAAATTACAAATATAGAAAAGGCAAAATAAGACATATGCATGAATGGGGATACAGAAGTAATACTGAGTGTTTTGGGACAGAAAAGCATGCTAGAATTTCCAAAACACAGGAGAGGTCCTCAGTGGAAAGAGCTGCAAATTTGTTAAGCAATATATTATGAATTTTTTTCACAAATATAGAAAAAGCAGTAAAAGGGTTGAAATAAATGTATCATCATCTAGGATGATGTTTTTCAAGTATCAAAACATCAAACCAGTGTGTTCTAGGCTTAAATATTAGCTTGCCTAAATGATTCTTAAATGTCTCATAAGCACCTAAAGCTTAGCATGTTCAAAATCTCATTTTGGTAAGCCTTACCTCTGTTAGTTTCCTGTCTTCTAAAACAAATACTATAAAATGGGTTGGGTTAAAAAATGGGAATTATTGGCTAACAGTGTTGAAGTTAGGAGAAGAAGACCAAAATTGAGGCACCCCAAAGATTATGGTGTTCTGGGGCTGGCTGCTGGTGATCCTTGGTCCCTTGGTTTTCTGTCATGTGACAATACACATGGTGATGTCTTCTACTTTCTTCTCTGGTTCCTTTGACTTCCAGCTTCATCTTTTCTCTTTAGCTTTCCTTTTCTATGCCTGAATTCCATTCCATTTACAAAGGACACTGGTAACCTGTATTAAAGCCCAAGGTGATTCATTTGGGAAACACTTTAACTGAAATAACATCTTAAAGAGATCTTATTTACAGTGGGTCCATACCCACCAGAATGGGGACCAAGAACATATCCAAACTGGGGTACACAATTTAATCTGTCACACCACCTTAAACCATTTCCTCTAATAGTCAAAATTGCCATGAACATTCACCCAGCTGCAAAAGGCAAACATTAGTGGGTGATCCAACCTCCATCTACTATTCCATCATACATGTCTTATATAATTCATTATATTAATCTTGTTGAATATGTCATTTTGTTTCTGTCCAATTGTTTATTCAAATATTCCTTCTCTCTATCTCCAGCTCCTTAACTTTGACCTAAGTTAACATTTTTTCTCTACCACAAACCCTATAACAACTTCTTGACTCATTTCTTTACTTTTATACTTGTCCCACCTCTACTGTTTTCTATTTATATAATTCATCACTTTCAGAACAGCCAGAAAAAATCCTTTCTAAAACTAAAGGTGATTCATCTAACTTAAAACTTCTCAAAGTCTTACAATTCACTTAGAATAAAATAAAAATATTTATTGCGGCCTAAATTATCTATTCCCACTAATTTTCCAGTTCTCTCATAATCCAGTCAAACTGGCCTCCATTATGTCTCCCCTTAAAAACAACAAAACTAAGCTCTTCTCTACCCTAGCAGATTTTCAAGAAAAGTACCCCTGCCTGGAATCCCATAATGTTTTTCCTCTGACTTATTATATAGTTGGTTCCTTCTCATCCTTCAGATTTCAGTTCAACTGTTACCCTCTCAAAATAGCTGTCTCTTAATATTTTATGGAAAATAATTCTCTCAGGTTGTTACAATATATATTCTTGTTTAAGGCACTTACAGAATTTACCACAATATGAAATTATTATTTCTTAATGTAAACACTGTTGGTTTAACCCAATGTGATAATAAAATAATGTAGTGATTTTCATGTGTACATGTAACCATTTTCAATGATGTAGAATAATAACCCTCCTTGGAAATTAATTTACACTCAAATGTTTGAACCTCAAGACTAGCCACTGTCCTGGTACTGTGAAAAATATCCCAGAAAAGAGTTGATTTCATTTGTACCCTAAAGTACAGAGAGATTGATAAAACACTCAGAGCTTAATGATAAAGTTGTATAAAGTTAATATGCTTTTAAATTTTTTGTTGTACAAACTAACAGTGACATGGTTGTAACTTTATTTTGAAGGGGATTTCTGAGTCTCTTTCTTAATCTTCAAAAGTTTCTTCCAAAAACTCAAGAGTACATATTCCCCAATCCTATCTTTCTTTAATTTTTTATTTTTTATTATTTATTTTTTACCTCCTCTCTGTTTTGAATCAAGGGAATTGGGTATCACCTAGTTTTTCATTTGTTACTCACTTTTAGGAAAGTTGTCACATAAAAAAAAAAAGTAGAAAAGAAAATGCCTAGAGGAATTAAGATGACACACTAGAAAATCACTATATCTATAAATATATGGACAGCCTTATTACCATAAAAATAGAAAGGGGTAGTAATGTAAAATAAATGTACAGAAGAAATGAGAAGTTAGAAGTGGCAAGAAGTATTTCCTCAAATTGGTAATTTTAAAAGATGTTGTTTCATGCTATACAGGATGATATGAGAGGGTATCATCAAAGGTGGCACCATTGGTGAAAATAATAGAATTCCAAAACAAATAGGGTGAGATGGAAAATCCAAAGAGGATGAGCTGGAGAATACAGATTGGATGCATAAAGATACAGTATACTATGCATATAATATGTGATAGGCTCTATTTTCTTTGTATTCATAGCTTAAATATCACTTAAGGATCATATAATAAGAAAGACTTCCTGAATGAGCAACATATTACAGTAACAAGAAATAAGGCATTAAAATACAATGTGGTTTTCCTAGCATGTAACTTGGGCACAATAACCACAGTGGGAAGGAAATAATCAGAAACCAACATATCAAACACAGAAACTCTCCTGAAAACTGATAGCGTCTAATATGCAGTAGCGACTGCTACACTTATCACAATCTGCCTATTAAAACAGAAAACAATCACAAATCCCTTGAGCAAAGAAGAAGAATAAGATTAGGATCCACGGAAAGGTAAAGTTGAAACAATTCTAAGACTACGGTTAAATATCATCACAATTCCTAAAACAGGAAGACGTTATGAGAAGTTAAGAAACAGCTGTTTTTATCATCTGTTATGACCACAGTTTTTGAGACAAAAATCCATTTCTGATTTGTAAGTTTATTTATACAAAAGACCTACTTACTACTGGAATAATGAAAATGCTCTAAAAATGATTGAAGTCATGAATGCACAACTATGTGATTATACCAAATACCATTGATTGTACGCTTTGGATGGATTTATGCTTTATAAATATGTATCAACAAAATTTATTTGTTAAACAAAACACTAACTTAAAATTAGTAATAAAACT
>JAQZBX010066834.1:0-16044 GCA_029593785.1 Cabassous unicinctus
AAGATTTATTTTTTATTTATTTATCCCCCCCTTGCTGCTTGTGCTGCTGTGTCCATTCGCTGCGTGTCTTCTCTGTGTCTGCTTATCTCCCCCTTGCTGTGAGGTCTTGCCGCATCAGCCCACGGGGCTGGGCGAGCCGGCCTGCCCTCACAAGGAGGCGCTGGGAAGCGAACCCGGGGCCTCTCATATGGTAAACGGGTGCTCTATCCATTGCGCCGCACCCGCTTCCTGCCGTGAGGTTGCTGCATCAGCCCACCACACTGCTCAGGCCGGAGTGCCCTCACAAGGAGGCCTCGGGAAGCGAACCCGGGCCTCCCATATGGTAAACGGGGGCTCTATCCACTGAGCCACACCCGCTTCCCAAGGATTTTGTTTTTAAACCCATAATGTTTCCTAGCCATTAAAATACGAAACAGACAGTAAATGTTTTTTAATTTAAGGTAACATTTGTTTTCATGGACAAACAATATCCAGGAAAATCCTTGCTTATTTCCCAATGAATTCCAGGCAGAAGAGTCAAGTGTAAAATAGTTCAGCCCACTTCAGGATTTCTGACACCATTTCAGCCCTGTTCCTATCAATATTTGAAACAGTTTCACGAGTTCTGGCCTGGTTAAAGTCCCTCTCATTCACCTCACTTTTCTGACTATATGGACTTTCCTGTAGCCAACAGTGGAGTTCAAGATCCAAAACCTCTTAAACTTACTTGTCAAAAAAACATAAATGCTGATTTGGAACACATTTCTTTGTGGCTCTTACTACTGAAGAAATAAGAAAGCATATTTTTCCCTCACTGCATTAGAAAGTAAAAGAGATGTTAAAAACAGCTTTGGGAATATTTTTAGAAGTTACCTTTACATAAACATTGGTTATTTAAGCAGTTTAGATAAAATTCAAAAGTACTGATCTGTAATTATTATACTTTGTGCATATCATCCCTTTTCACCTGTGACTTACAACTAACTATAACTACAATATTTTTTTTCTCATGAAACAAATGTTTGTTGCCTATATAGACTTTCCAGAGTCAAATAATGGGAGTGAAAATTTTCTTAAAGGTTATCTAAGAAAATGTATCAGAAAGCAAGGTTTGGATTAAGCTATTTTTAGACAACTAATACAGAATCCTCCATAACGTTCTGGGGTGAAAAAAAAGGGTAAACGATTGAAAAGACATTTCTCAAAAGAAGATATACAAATGGCCAATAAGCACAGGAACAGAGGCTCATCATTAGCCATTAGGGAAATACAAATCAAAACCATGGGGTCATGGGAGCAGGTGTAGCTCAGAGGTTGAGAGCCGACTTCCCATGTATGAGGTCTCAGGTTCACTCCCCGGCCCCAGTACCTGCAAAACAAACAAACAAACAAACAAAAACAAAGCAAAACAAAAACCATGGGGTCACATGGGATCAAGATGGTGAAGTGAGATGCTCCTGGACTCCATCTCTGCACAGAAGCTTTAAGAAACAATCAAGATCTGGCAGAATTATCTTACGTCAAAGCTCCAGAAAACCATTAAAGGGTTGAAGTAACAGGGAAAGTGCTGAATCAAGAAAAAAGAAACTTAGAAATCGTAGGATGGCATGGTGACCTTGCTGGACCCTGCCACATCCCCTCAACAGTATGGTGCAGTCATGGCCGGCACTCCTAGTCCTGGTTCTAGAAGGACTTGTGCACAGGGTGGGTGCATGTCTGTTGGTACCATTCTACCTGCTGGTAGCATGGAGGCCTGTACCAGGACACATCTGCAGGCTTTCCAGTAGACAACTAGTCATGTATATACAGGGTGTTCACAGAGTTCTACAAACAGAACACTGCAGGAAAACAGTCAAATCAAAGCATCTAGAGCAAAGGATTGCTGGCTGTGAGACATATAGTATGGTATTGGGCATTGGGAAGGTCGTTTGTATATGCTATTGAAGTAAAGCTGGTATCAAACCAAACAAGACTTATGAAGTTAAATTAAAATCCATGGTAAACACAAAGAATGTACCTGAAAAAAATGCATGGAAGGAAATCAGAAGGGATTCTAAAAGAGCCATTACAAAAGATCAACTAAATACAAAAATAGGTAGTCATAAAAGAATGAAGGGCCAAAAAAGGTATAAAAGTTACAAAACCCAAAGAACAAAATAGCAGAAATAAATCTGCATTATCAGTAGTTACTCCATATGCAAACTCTCCAGTCAAATGACAAAAACTGGAAGAATGGGTAAAAAAGCATGAACCAGCTATAAGCTATTTACAATATCTCACCTTAAATTCAAACACAGAAGTAGGTTGAAAATGAAAGGATCAGAAAAAATATTCCAAGCAAATAGTAAACAAAAGATAGTGGGGGTGGATACAGACTTTAAGTAAAAACTTTGGGGAACGGATGTTGGTCAAGCAGTTAAGCGCCTGCTTCCCACATGGGAGGTCCTGGATTCGGTCCCTGGTGCCTCCTAAAAACAAAACAACAAGCAAGCAAATGAAAAAACCAATTCAGGGGAGCTGATGTGGCTCAGTGGTTGAGCACTAGTTTCCCAAATATGAGGTCCGGGGTTCAATCCTCAGCCCTGGTACTTGAAAAAAAAAACAAAAGTCAAAATAAAACAAAAAAACTTTTAAAAGGGAGAATGAATAGATGTATATATGGATAAAAGGAGTAAGTCATCAAAAAGATATTGTAATGATTATAAACAAATATGCAATAACAACATATATGAAGGGAATACTGATAGACCAGAAGGGAGAAATAGATGGTTCTACAATAATAGTAAGAGACTTGAACACACTACCTTCAATAATCAACAGAACATTTAGAAAGATCAGTTGGGAGATATTGGAGCAATTTATACCAAATAAATGTAGCAGACATATATAGAAATCTTCATCCAACAACAGTAGAATACACGTTCTTCTCAATTGCACACAGATCATTTTCTAGGATAGACCGTATGTTGGGTCACAAAACAACTTTCACTAAATTGAAAAAGACTGAAATCATACAAAGTATTATTTATGGTCAAACGGAATAAAGCTATTATTCAAGGACAAAGGAAGAAACGGAAAATTCACAAGTATGTGGAAATTAAACAACACACTCCAAAACAACCAATGGGTCAAAGAAAAAAATCACAAGGGAAATTATGAAATATCTTGAGGTGAACGAAAATAAAAACACAAGTGCCGAGAGGGAAATTCATAGCTTTAAAAGCTTATATTAAAAAGATAAAAAGATCTCCAATCAGAGACCTAACCTATACCTGAACAATCTAGAAAAAGAAGAGCAAACTAAACCCAAAGAGAGTAGAAGGAAGGATAATATTAGAGTGGAGATAAATGAAATAGAGAATATAATTTAAAAAAACCAATAGGGATAACCAACAAAACCAAAAGTTGGTTCTCTGAAAAGAACAATAAAATCAATAAACCTTTAGGTAGAATGACAAAAAAAAGAGAGAATGCAAAAAGCTAAAATCAGAAATGAAAAAGGGGGGATTACACAGACCCTACACAAACAAAAAGGATTATAAGGCTACTATGACAACTCCATGCCAGTAAATTAGATAAACTAGATGAAATGAGCAAATTCCTAGAAACATGCAAACTGACTCAAGAAAAAGAAGGACTCTACTGTATGAATGTGTTACTATGAACCAAATATATTGTATAACATATTGTTTGATTCAAAAAAAATTTTATATGTATCCAGTACATTTAAGAAATGTATATATTTACTCATCTGTGTTTACTTTTTAGTTTTTAATTGTTTATATTTTCAATTATTAAATGTACAAAATAAAGTAAAAAAAAATCTTGAAAAAAAAGAAAAAGAAAAAGAAAAAGAAGGTCTCAACCAGCCAATAATAAGTACAGAGATTGAATCTGTAACCAAAAACCTCCCAAAAAACAAAAGCCCAGGACCAGACAGATGGCTTCAGAGGGGAATTTTACCAAACATTCCAAGAGGAATTAACACCAATCCTGTTCAAACTCTTCTAAAAAACTGAAAAGGAGGGAACACTCTCTAACTCTGAGGCCAACATCACCTTCATATCAAAGCCAGATAAAGAACCACAAGAAAAGGAAATTACGGACCAATATCTCTTATGAACAAATATGCAAAAATCCTCAACAAAATACTCGCAGCAAAATAAATACAACAGCATATTAAAAGAATTATATACCATGATCAAGTGAGATTTATCCCAGGTACGCAAGGGTGGCTCAACATAAGAAAATAAATTAATGTAATTCACATTAACAAAATGAAGGGGGAAAAAAACCCCATACATGATCATCTCAATTGACACTGTAAAGGCATTTGACAAAAATCCAGCAACCCTTCTTTTTTTTAAAGTTTTATTCTCCGCTCCCCGCCCCCCACCCGGTTGTTTTGTGCTCGCTGTCCACTCTCTGTATGCTCTTCTGTGCTTGTCTTCTCTTTAGGCAGCACCGGGAACCGATCCTGGGACCTTCCGGAGTGGGAGAGAGGCGCTCAGTCTCTGGCATCACCTCAGCTCCCTGGTCTGCTGCGTCTCCCACCGTCTTCCCTCTGTGTCTCCTCCTGTTGCGTCATCTTGCTGCTCCAGCTTTCCGCGTGGGCCAGCACACTGCGTGGGCCAGCACTCCACTTGAGCCAGCTTGCCTTTCACTAGGAGGCTCCGGGAATTGAACCCTGGACCTCCCATATGGTAGATAGGAGCCCAATTACTTGAGCCGTTTCCGTTTTCCCCCTTCTTGATAAAAACTAGGAATAGAAGGAAACTTCCTCAACATGATAAGAGGCATATGTGAAAAACCCACAGCTAACGTATTTAACAGTGAAAGACTGAAAGTTTTCCCCACTAAGATCACAAAGAAGACAAGAATGCTTACTGTCACCAATGTTATTCAACATTGTACTAGAAATTCTAGCAAGTGCAATTAGGCAAGAAAAGGAAAAAAAGGCATCCAAAATAGGAAAAGAGGAAGTAAAACTTTCACTATTCACAGATGATATGATTCTATATTTAGAAAATTCTGAAATGTCTACAACAAAGCTACCTGAGCTAATAAACGAGTCTGGCAAAGCGGGAGGATACAAGATCAACACGCAAAAATCGGTAATGTTTTGGTACATTAGTATTGAACAATCTGACGAGGAAATCAGGAAAAAAATTCCATCTACAGTAGTAACTAAAAGAATCAAATATCTAGGAATAAATCTAACCAAGGATATAAGGGATTGGTACACAGAAAACTGTAAAACATTGCTAAAAGAAACCAAAGACAACCTAAATAAATTTAAGGACCTTCCATGTTCATGGATGGGAAGACTAAATATTGTTAACATGTCAATTCAAAGCAAAAAACCCAAAGCAATTTACAGATTCAGCGCAATCCCAATCAAAATTCCATCAGCCTATTTGCAGAAACGGAAAAGCCAATCATCGAATTTACATGGAAGAGGAAGGGGCCCCAAATAGCTATAGCCATCTGGAAAAAGAAGAATGATATTGGAGGTCTCATACTTTCAGGTTTTTAAAAAACTTATTACAAAGCCACAGTAATCAAAACATTATAGTATAAAATATGAGTGTTCTCTCATGAACTATAACAAGTGTATAATACTAATACATGGTGTTAATAATAGGGGTGTATGGGAAAAAATATACCAAATGTAAACTATGGACCATAGTTAGTGATAATAGTCTGATGAGGTTCTTTCATAATCTGTAACAAATGTTCTACAACAATGTAAGGTGGTTGTTGAGGGGTGATGTATGGGAATTCTGCAAGTTATGCATGATTGTTTTATAAGCTTACAAAAACTTCTCTAAAAATATATATATTAAAATACAACAACAAAAAAATCAGCATGGTATAGGCACAAGGGCAGACATACAGACCAATGGAACAGAACAGAGAGTTCAGAAATCAAACCTCACATTTACAGCCAACTGATTTATTATTATTATTGTAATAATAAACTTCATTTAAGAAAAGTTTTAGCTTTACATTTATAGAAAAATTACTATAGAAGCTGTGGGTTTACAGAACAATCATGCATAAAATTTACGACTCCCATATACCAGCCTATTATTAACACCTTGCATTGGTGTGGTGCATTTGTTACAAATGATAAAAGCACATTTTAATAGCTGTACTATTAACTATTGTCATTGGTTTAACGTAAAGTTCACTGTTTGTGTTGTGCAGTTCCATAGCTTTTCACTTTTTTAATGGCCAAGTCCACTCAGCTGGGAAAGAATAGTCTCTTCAATACATGGTGCTGGGAAAACTAGATGTCCATATGCAAAAGGCTGAAGGTGGACTCTTACCACATACCATATATAAAAATCAAATAAAAATGGATCAAAGACCTAAATATAAGAAACAAAATTGTAAAATGCCTGGAAGAAAACATAGGGAAGCATCTTCTGGACCTTGTGTTAGGTAATGGTTTCTAAGAATTTACACCCAAAGCATAAGCAACAAAAGAAAAAATAGGTAAATGGAATTTTATCAAAATTAAAAACTTTTGTCCACCTGTAGCAGTTTGATATTGTTTATGGATTCCAAAAATAGATACTGGATTATGTTTGTAAACTGGTTTGTTCCTCTGGGCATATTAGATTGTATTGGATTCAGAGGTTTCACTTTTACTTGTTAAATAATGATTAAGGCTTTGATTGGGCCACATCAGTAGGACATTGATCCCTGCCCCCTTGGTGGGCAGTGATTCACAGAGAAACTGCACCACAAAGGAGGGAGGTGAGAGTTTTGAGCTGGAGCCCTGGGAAGTAAACACAGAGAAGCAGATGCGGCAGAGGCCCCAGGACATTGAGTCCCTGCCCCTCGGTGGGTGGGTACTCACAGAGAAAGCTAAATGGCAGAGGAATTGGTTGGAGTTTTGATACTGGAGGCCCGGAAGTAAACACACAGAGAAGCAGATACTTAAGGAAAGAGAGAAGGCTTCATTAGACACAGCAGAGAGCCTGGGAAGAGAGACCAGCTGTTTGCCTGATAGTCTAGAGCTGGCCTTGTAGCACGAGCAGAGCTGCTGAGCCTGGAGAGAAATGAGCCCTGGGAGAGAGATGAGACTTATCGCAGCCTACAGCTGATATTGGAAGAAGCTGGGACCACAAAGCCTTAAAGAGGAAGAGAAAGCCTGAAACCTTGCAGATGTTGACAGCAATCTTGCTCCAACACGTGGCAACAGACTTTGGTGAGGGAAGTAACTTATGCTTTACGGCCTGGTAACTGTAAGCTTCTACCCCAAATGAATACCCTTTATAAATACCACCCAACTTCTGGTATTTTGCATCAGCACCCCTTTGGCTGACTAATACACTATCAAAGGACTTTATCACGAAAGTAAAAGACAACATAGACAATGCAAGAAAATATTTGGAAACCACATCTCTGATGAAAGTTTAATATCCCAAATATATAAAGAAATCCTACAACTCAACAATAAAAAGACAAACAACCCAATTTAAAAATGGGCAAAAGACTTGAGTAGACATTAGTTCAAAGAAGAAATGTCTAAATACAATGTAGTAGATACACCAATGGAATATTATTCAGTTGTAAAAATGGAATGAAGTTCTGAAACATGACAACATGAACTGTGAAGACATTATATTAAGTACAATAAGCCAGACAAAAAAGGACAAATATTGTATGATCTCACTGATATGAAATAATAAGAACAAGCAAACTTGTAGAGGAGAACACTAGTTTATCAGGGGCCAGGGTTGGGGTAGGGAATGGGGGCTTAATACTTAAAATTGTACAGTTTCTAATTGGACAAATGATGGAGAAGTTTTGGTAATAGCTGGTGGTGATGGTAGGCACATTACTATGAGTGTAGTTAACAGCATTGAACTGTATAGATGAATGTGCTTAAAAGGGGAAATTTTAGGTTCTATCTAAGTTACTACAATAAAAATTGAAGAATAAAATATAGGACTATACAACAATGTGAATTCTATTGCAGACGAAAGACTACAGTACAAATATAAGAATGTTCTTTTATGAATTTTAACAAATGTACAACACTAATACAAGGTGTTACTAATAGGGTGGTATATGGGAAAAAATAAACCTAGCGTAAATTATGGATGATAGTTAATAATACTATTTTAATAATCTTTCATCAATTGTAACAAATGTAACTACTGTTAAAAAATAATACAATTATCAAAAAGTGCTATTATCAATTGTAACAAATGTTCCACACCAACGCAAGGTGGTGTTGGTGGGTTGGGGTATGGGAATCCACATAAAAAAATTAAAAAAAATTAAAAAACAAAAAACAAACAACCAAAAAAACCCAAAAAACTAAACTAGCCATAATGCAATTGAGCTATCCAAATACCTTAAAAAAACGTGTTATAATGTAATTAGCAAAAACCTTCATTTTGAAGTAATTTTAAAAATGTATTTTTGTATGATTTGAACTAACCATTTAAGAGGAATATGGTAAAATGCACTGGCTTAAAGCACAAACTTTTCAATTCCTATTTTCATATATCTGGTGATTAAGTCTACACTATGCCAGTATATTTTAAAATATGGTTAATTAAAAAGAAAACAATTGAAAAAAAAAAAATTTCATTTACAACAGCAACTAAAAAATAAAATAAATAGGGCTAAATTGAACCAAGAGTGCAAAGAACTTGTACATGGAAAAACTACAAATCATCACTGAAAGAAATTTAAAGAGAACCTAAATAAATGGAAAGCTATCCTATTGGAATGGATTCGAAGACTTGATATTGTTAAGATATCCATACTAAACAAAGTGATTTACAGATTCAATGCAATCCAAATAAAAATTCCAACAGCTTTCTTTGCAAAAATTGAAAAGCTAATGACCTAATTCATATGAAAGGGAAAGAGGCTCCAAAGAGCCAAAAACACCTTGCAAAAGAACAAAGTTGCAGTACTCACCTAAGTATTTCAAAATATATTACAAAACTAAGTTAATCAAAACAGTGTGATACTGCATAAGGACAGATGTATATATCAATGGAACAGAATTGAGATTTCAGAAACACATACATACATGGCCAATGATTTTTGAAAAGGGTGCCAAGTCCATTTAATGGGGAAAGAACTAGATATCTACATGGAAAGAAATGAAAGAGGACATTTACCTTATACCGTATACAAAAATTAACTGCAAATGGATCAATGTCCTAAAAATAAGAGCTAAAACTTCTAAAATCTTAGAAGTAAAGAGGGAAATATTTTCAGGATCTTGTATTAGGCAATGGATTCTTAGACCTTATATCAAAATAGATAAATTGGACTTCATCAAAATTAAAAACTTATGTGCATCAAAGGACATTACCAAGAAAGAGAAAAAGATACCCAACAGAATGAGAGAAAATATTTGGAAACCATTTATCAGCTGTAGTACAGCTGTATAAAGCTAGTCTCCTCTACTCAGATAATATGTTAAATAAGGAATTACCTTTTACTATTCTCTTGTTCTTCCTCTGGTAATGGCTTCTGCTTTTTCCTAGTCTGTTCTTCCAACAGCCAACTTTTCCTCTTCAACCCTTTATTCTGTTCTGGATTCAGGTTTACACTTTGAACGACAGCCTCAATGACATCTGTAACTGTATCAGGACCTAGGTGCAATGCTCCTCTTTCTTCTCCTTCATTCAATTCTGGTCCAACAAACTGGGCAGCCTGAAATGCCTGCATTGATACCACAGCCTGGAGGGGACATTTCCGAGGTCGACCTGGTCTACGTTTCACAAAGTTGTTCCCTGTCCTGGCCTGCCTTTGAAGTTTTTTGGCTTTTAAAATTTTATTAACATGGTCCAGATTTTTCTTGGTGGCCAAGATTTTGTCATAATTGCACATTTTCCGAGATTGGCGGTGCATAGCTTCCATTACACTTCTCTTGATGTGATGGGGGGAAAGGCTGCTTGGCAACTTTTCAGAAAGGAGTGAGATGCTATTACTGCAAGAGTCACTGGGGACGGCAGGCACTAGAAGGCTGTCTGGCTTTCCTAGAATTCGCTCCTTACTGTGGCCATGGCCTGGACTGGAGGAGGGTGGCATTGAGGCAGGGGCAATCACAGCATCAATATTTTTATCCAGGGGCTCTAGGTCCTCATGTTGAACCATCTGCTGTAGTAGACTGTCCACAGAGTCATCCACAGAAGCTCCCAATCTTGGACTTCGAGAAGGAACTCCATTCACTAAAAAAGATAATAAATAAAAAATAGACCCAAATTAAAAACAGGCAGTTATTTAAAACAAATTTTTACACAGGATAAAAAAAATGCTGTTTTCCATAACCAGATTAAACCTCAATTACCATATATAGTTATCTTTCACAGATAAGCTGATGTTTTACTTTCCTGAATAGGTTATATTAATAACCTATTATAATAAAATAAAAATTGGCCCATGTTTACCTAATATGTGGTTTAAAAAAACATACATAAAGTCAATTCTCACTTTCTGAGATGAGGAGCAGAAAGAAATAAAGTTTATATTCTTCAAAAGTTAAGGTACATTCTGCATTTTTCTGTAAATCTACAACTGCTCTAAAAAATAAATTAAGGTCCAGTTAAGAGCCATGGTAATTAAATGTTGGATAAACAGCCAAACTTAAATTATAGCCAATATTTCCAGTCCAGTGAATTTTCTGATGTTTTAAGGAATGAAACTTTCTTCTTAGAGAAGGTTTGAAAATTAGAACAAACATCTCTATAAACTAGATTAGAAACAGTACATGTTGAAGGAAAGATTAGGAACTAAAGTGATCTTAGACAAATCTTGATTTCTTATCTTAATGGACCAATCATCTGGTGATCTTTGCTTTTTCAGAGGCCACTTGCAAATTTTTATGACTATAATTAATATGAGAAATGCTCAATTTCCTAGGGCAAGTTTCACAGTATTACAGTATTTTAATTTATAAGTATTATAATATTACAAAAATAAGTTTGAAACAGGTCACTTCCCAAGCTGCCTACTTGATTGCTACTGATCAGAGGTCAAAGTTTTCCAAAATTAATCAATGGACTTCCAATCTATATGACTTTAAAATGTGTTGCTATTGTAGATACTCCTTTATTAACCAAAGTTAATCCAATAGTTTTGTCTCAATTCTGAATTATATCTAATAGTTATATTTAATAGTTCTGTCTCAATACTGAATTTTACTTTTAAACTCAGCAATATTTGATATTAATCACTACTCTTTAAAACCTCTGCCTGAAAATCCAAAGCTAAGATCACATATATGTGTGCGTGTGCGTATTTTTGTTTGTTTGGTTTTTTTTTAGGAGGTACCGGGGATTGAACCCAGGACCTCATACATGCAAAGCAGGCACTCAACCACTGATTACACCTGCTCTCAGGATCATATTTAATGAAGAAAGACTGAAAAATTTTCCCCTAAGATCAGGAACAAGGGAGCAGAGGTGGCGCAAGTGATTGGGTGCCTCCCTCCCACATGGGAGGTCCCGGGTTCAGTTCCTGGTGCCTCCTATAAAGAAAATGAGCAAACAGCAAGTGCAAACAATGGGGGTGGGGATGGGGAGAAATAAATAAAAAAAATAAAAAATACTAAAACAAAAAAGATCAGGAACAAGAGAAGGATGGCTGCTTTTACTACTGATATTCCACTTTGAACTAGAAGTTCTAGCCATAGCAATTAGGCAAGAAAAATAATTAAGAGACATCTAAATAGGAAAGAAGTGGTAAAACAATCTCTTTTTACAGATGATGTGATCTGTATGTAGAAAATCCCAAAGTTTCCACAAGAAAAATAATAGAGCTTATCAACGAATTCAGCTTTGTTGTGAGGTACATGATCAACATGCAAAAATCAGTTTGTTTCTATACACTAGCAATGAATTATCCAAAGAAAAAATGAAGAAAACAATTCCATTTATAGTAGCATCTAAAATAATAAAATATCTAGAATTGAAATGAACCAAGGAGGTAAAGGAGGTGTAATTTGGAAAACTACAAATTATTACTGCAAAAAAGTTAAAGAAGATCTAAATAAATGGATAGATATTCCATGTTCACAGACTGGAAAGCAATATTATTAAGATGTTAACACTATCTAAAGTGAATGACAGATTCAATATAATTTCTATCAAAATCCCAGCAGCCTTTTTTTGCAGAAATAGAAAAGTCGATCCTCAAATTCTTAAGGAATTGCAAGGGGTCCAGAATAGCGAAAATAATCTTGAAAAAGAACGTGGATGCTAGTGATGATAGTACAGCACTGTGAATGTAATTAACACCAGTGAGTTGTTTCCATGAACGTAGTTAAAATGGGAAATATTATGTTGTATATGTTACCACAATTGGGGAAAAAAAAAAAAAGGAGGACTCACACTTCCTAATTTCAAAACTTATTATAAAGCAATGGTAATCAAAACAGTATGGTATTGCCGTTAAAGACAGACAATGGAATAGAATTGAGAGTCCAGAAATAACCCACAATATCTGTGGCCAATTGATTTTTTCTTTTTTTAAAAAATAATATATATACTTTTATTAGAGAAGTTGTGAGCTTATAAGAGTCATGTATAATGTGCAAAATTCCCATACACCATCTCTCCACCAACACCTTACATTGCTGTGGAACATTTGTTACGTATCATGAAAGAACATCATCAAAATATTACTAACTATGGTCCCTAGCTTATAGTTGGTGTATTTTTTCCATACATGCCCCTATTATTTTTTTATTATTTTTATTTTTTATTTTATTTTATTTTTTTTTGATGCCCCTATTATTAACTCCATATATTAGCATTATACTTTTGTTATAGGTCATAAGAGAACACTACCATATTTGTACTGTAACCCACAGTCCTTCATCTACCACATGGTTCATGGTGTTAAACAGTTCTATGCCTTGTACAATCTGTCCAAAGTGTACAGTCAGTGGCTCTCACTTTCACCACAGAATTGCGCATTTTTTGCCTCGTAATTTTTGGATGTTTTTCATAGTACGAAAGAAAAAATCCCATCCCACCTATTATTTACCCTTAGCATTGATATTGTACCTTCTTTGACACAGATGCAAGAATATTACAATACTGATGTTAACTAGGGTCCATAAGTTACATTAACTGTATTTTCCCCACACATCACCATATTCTTACCAACTTGTAATAGTGACATACATTTGCTCTAGTTCATAGAAGAACATTCTTCTATTTGCATTATTAAACACAATCCACATGCACCTTCAGGTTCACTATGTTATCATTCCCTAGATTATTCTCTAGCTTTCTTTCAATTGACATTTACATCCCTAGATTACCCCTTTCAGCCACAATCCCATTTATAAACCAGCTGTGTTAGTTATACTTACTTATAATGTCTTACCATCAACTATCCATTTTCACACCTATACAGTCAAGCTAATTAAAAAAATCTATATATACATTAAGCATAAATACCCCTTCTCAGCCCTCATCCTATCTCCTAATAACCTATACTCTAGATTTTAACTCCATGTGTTTATTCTTTGTATTTAGTTTATATTAGTGAGACCATACAATATTAATCCTTTTGTGTCTGGCTTAGTTCACTTAGCATAATGTCCTCAAGATTCATCCCTGTTGCCATATGTGTCCCAATTTCATGTCTTTTTACAGTAGCATAGTATTCCATTATATATAGTATTCCATTATAAAATATAACATATTTTGGTTATCCATTCATCGGCTGATAGATACTTGGGTTGTTTCCATCTTTTGGCAATTATGAATAATGCTGCTATGAACATTGGTGTGTGAAGGTCTGTTCGCAAATCTGTTTTCAGTTCTTCTGGATATATTCTTAGCAGAGGGAATGCTGAATTATATGGCAGTTCTCTATTTAGCTTCCTGAGGAACTTTATGGCCAACTGATTTTTGACAAGGGTGCCAAGTCCATGCAGTGGGGAAAGAAAGGTTATCTTCAACAAATCATGTAGGGAAAACTAGATTTTCACATTCAAAACAATGAATGTGAACCTGTACCTCACATCATATACAAAAATTAACTCAAAGAGTAACATGAACCTATATATAAGAGCTAAAACCATAAAATTATTTGGCAAAAGATTCTTAGACATGACACCAAAAGCAGGAGCAATAACTGAAAAAAATCAATTGAGATTCACCAAAATCCTGCCTCAATTTTTTCTATGGTCATGCAGTTTGATTATCTTCCAACTACTTATGATTCCATTAAATTTAACTGCAGAAGTTGCCAACACTCAATACTTGTTATTTACCTTTTATACTTGCATTCCCAGGGAACATTTATTCTCAAATTTCAATTATTATTTTTATGTAGGTTCTTCCCCTGATTCCTTATCTCAGTGAAGACAGCACAAAGTCACCTATTCAACATTACATATTCTGAGCACCAATCATAATATTCAGTTATCCAAGCTCAGGTCACATCATCTATTATTTTCCTTTCCTTCTTCTCTCAAATAATAAAATTTTGACTTATGTTAGCATGGTCTCTTGAATCTATCCACTTTTCTTCATTCTCCCTACTGCCTACCCAAACTTATCTCCCTGACTGAAAGCTACTGCCCAACTGCTTGTGGTGTTATTAAAAACATGTCCACAAATTTTGACACTTCTTCCATCCAGTGGTAGAGTCAAATTCTCCTCTCCTTGATTATGAGCTGCCCTTAGTGACTTGCTTCTAGCAGACAGAATTCAATGGAAGTACAAATGTGTGATTTCCAAGGCTAAATCAGAAAAAACAATATAGCTTTCACCTGGTCTCTCTCTCCTGGGACACTTGCCCTTGGAACCCTACTTCCACATTCTAAGGAAGTTCAGGCAATGTGCTGGTATGGTAAACAACAGATCCTGCTGAGATCCTAGCCTACAACCAGCATCAACCACAAGACATGTGAGTGACAAAACCTCTGAGATGACTTTAGATTGCCAGCATCTGGCTGAAATTGCATGAAAGACCCTGAGAAACTGTCCAGGAGAAGCTAGGAGAGGCTGCCATGTGCTTTGCCATGTGACAGAAAGGCCAAGGACCAAGGATCACCAGCAGTCAGCCCCAGAATGCCTCAGTCTTCTGGGAGAAAGCATTTCCTTGATGACACGTTGATTTTGGATTTCTCCTAGCCTCAAAACAATTATCCAATAAATTCCCATTGTTTAAGCCAGCCTATTGCATGTTTTTTTTTTTTTCCTAAGCACCCAGGAAACTAACATAATGTATGCTTCTTTCACAAAATATGTTGTTTCATATATTAGTAGCTCATTCCTTTTAACTGTGGAACTCTATGAATATACCACAATTAATTTACAAAGTGCACGTGGGCATTTAAGTTGTTTCCAATTTCTGGCCATAAAACTATGAATAGTTACACATGCCTCAGTTTGTACATATATTTTCATTTCTCCTGGGTCAATACTCAAGACTGGAACTGGTAGGTTGGACTAAGTGCATGTTTAACTTTATAAAAACCTGACAACAATAGGGGTGTATAAGAGGTATGAGATTTCTCCTCTTGGAATAATGAAAACATTCTAAAAATGACTGAAGTGATGACAGCTCAACTCTTGTGATGAAAATGAGAGCAAATGAGTTTACATTTGAATAGATTGTACAAGGTATGGTACTGTATAACACAGTGCATCCTCTAGTGGAAGACGTACTGTGGTTAACAGAATATGAGAAGTTCTCTCATGAACTATAACAAATATTTAACAGTAATACAAGGTGTGTTTTTTTTTTTTTTTAAAGATTTATTTATTTTACTTTATTTATCCCCCCCCCTTGCTGCTTGTGCTGCTGTGTCCATTCGCTGCGTGTCTTCTCTGTGTCTGCTTATCTCCCCCTTGCTGTGAGGTCTTGCCGCATCAGCCCACAGCGCCGCACGAGCTGGCCTGCCCTCACAAGGAGGCGCCGGGAAGCGAACCCGGGGCCTCTCATATGGTAAACGGGTGCTTTATCCATTGCGCCACACCCGCTTCCTGCCGTGAGGTTGCTGCATCAGCCCACCGCACCGCTCAGGCCGGCGTGCCCTCACAAGGAGGCCTCGGGACG
>JAQZBX010066835.1:0-16044 GCA_029593785.1 Cabassous unicinctus
TGAGCCACATCCACTCTCCCTTTTAAAATAGTAGTCATTCTAATGGACATGAAATGGTATCTCATTTGGTTTTGGTTTATATTTCCCTAATATTGAGTATGTTTTCATGATCATATCAATGGACACAGAAAAGGCATGTGATGAAATCCAACACCCTTTCTTGATAAAAGAAACTAGGAAAAGAAGGAAATTTTCTCCACATGATAAAGGGCATATATGAAAACCCACTGCTAACATCATACACAATTTTGAAAGGCTGAGAATTTTCTCCCTTAGGTCAGGAACAAGGCAAGGATCACTGTCATTACTATATTACCCAATATTTTACTGGAAGTTCTAGCTAGAGCAAGTAGGCAAGAGAAATAAAAGACATCCAAATTAGAAAAGCAGAAGTAAAACTTGCCCTATTTTCAGATGATGTGAGCCTATATATATATATATTTATATATATATAAAATCCTGAAAAATCCACAACAAAGCGACTAGAGCTAATACATGAATTCTGCAAAGTGGTGAGATTCGAGATAAATGTGGAAGACTCAGGAGTGTTTCTATATACTAGTAATGTATAATCTGAAGAAGAAATCAAGAAAGAATTCCATTTATGATAGCAACTGAAAGAATCAAATATCTAGGCATGAAATTGGTCAATGAAGTAAAAGACATGTACAAGGAAAACTACAAAACTTTGCTGAAGCTAATAAGAGAAGACCTAAATAAACGGTTCCTTGCTGGATGTCCAATATCTTGAGCAACTTTTTCATATATTTTGTCTATGTGTTTTTGTTGTTTCTGGTGGGAGGGTAGATCTGATCCCTATTACTCCATCTTGGCTGGAGACAGAAATTCTTCTAGATTAACTTCTTTTCCTTAGAACATCTCAATGCCTTTAATAAGAGAAGGTACATTGTTAAACTTCACAAATGAAATGTAGTGTGTGTTGGACATAGGAAATGTAGGAAGTGCAGAATTATATTTTAGATATTTATCAACTCATTTTAATAATTCTTATTTCACAATAGTTTTTGAATTTTTCCCTTCTTTTTCACTCCTATTGTCATCTGAACAGATCAGGCCCTTGTTACCTGAACTAATATAATACATTTCCTCTTGGATATATTTCCATTGTGTCTCCCTCTAATCCATCTGACCAGATGGCAAACAGAAGGAAGGTTAACATCATTAAATTGGAGGCTGGATAGCAAATAGACATTGACTGAGCTGCTTAAGGCTCCCTAGGTGTGGACACAGAAAGAACTTGCCAGAGCTGAGCTCAGTGGCTTGCCATGTCTATTCACTTCCCGTCTAAGTGGCCTCTCCCATTGGTCCATTCCTCAGTCTGCAAAATATTAGTCAATTTTAAGAAGTAGAGGGCATCAACTAGACCATGTATCTTTTTTTTTTTTTTAGGAGGTACCAGGAATTGAACCTGATACCTTGTACATGGGAAGCAGGCACTCAACCACTGAGCCACACCCACTCCCTGACCATGTAGTCTTTTGAGTTTGCCACTTTCCCCTCTATTCTACTTTGCTGAGGTGTGGATAAAGCCCTTGGCAAAAAAGTAAAGAAATGTAAAATGTATTAACTCACTCCAGGTTCCTACCAAACTTATTATGTCCATTAATGTTCTATACAACAACATCTTGTGGCAAGTAAGTTTCTATTCTATACAGCTAGTATAGACCTAGGAAATTAATTTTTCAAGTTGATCTTCTATATTTTGTTACTTACAAAGATTTCTTATAAAATGACTAAGCTATACAAAAGAGGGGAAGGGGGAGGAATGGAATTTGTGTCATCTGCCTAGAGAATTTCAGATGCTCTTTTTGAGCAATTTTTTTAAAAAAATGGATAAGTGTGGTAGTTTGAATTATGTACCCCAGAAAAAACATCATGTTCTTAATCATAATTCATTCCTGTGTATGTTAACCCATTGTAAATAGGGTCTCCTGAAGATGCTATTTTTAGTTAAGGTGTGGTCCAACTGAATGAGGTTGGGTCTTAATCTGGATTACTGGAGGCCTTTATAAGAAGAAGAAATTCAGAAATAGTAAGAGAAAGCCACAGCAGGGAACTAGAAGCTAGAAGTCAATGGAACCCAGAAGAAAGGGGAGAGATGGGAGAGTCAAGGAACCCAAGGATTTCCAAGCAGCCAGAATGTTACTGACCTCCAGCCTCTGAAACAGTGAGACAATCAATTCCCATTGTGTGGTATTTGTTATAGCAGTCGTGAAACTAAAACAATAAGCAAATGACACATCTCATAATGTAATAGAAAAGGAAATATGCTTAAGCAGTTTTTATACCCAAACTGATTTCCACTTGAGGGTTGTTTATTGAAGAAATTTATATTGAGTACTCACTATATGCCTACCCTGTGCCCCTATAAAATACATATTTTGTAAAAATGCATGATTTCAATTAATGCTTATTTTTTTCTACTGATTCCTTCAGATTTTTGAGAATATGGTCTAGATCAGAGGTTCTTAACCAGGGGTCCACAGACCCGGGTCCATGGAAAGATTTCAGGGGGTCTGTGAGCTTGAATTGAAATTCATAAAAACATTATTCTTGTGGGGACGTGTTGGTGCGGGTGTGATTTATTTATTAAATAATACACAGTATAGTGTGGACTTAGTAAGGGGTCCGTGGTTTTCACCTGACTGGCACAGGGATCCGTGGAACAAAAAAGGTTAAGAAAAGAACCCTTGGTCTAGATCTATGGTGTCTAATACTGTAGCCACTAGTCACAATGAGCACTTGAAATGTAGCTACTCCAAACTGAGATGTACTATAAGTGTAAAATACTCTTTGGGTTTCAGAGATTTCATAGCAAAAAGAGAATATACAATATCTCATTAATTATTTTATGTAGATTACAGGTTGAAATGATAGCATTTAGGATGTATTTGGCTAAATAAAATGTGTAATTTAAATGACTTTCATCTATTTCTTCTTATTTAATGTGGCTACTAGAAAGTTTAAGATTGCACATGTAGCTTGCATTAAATTTCTCTTGGACAGTGCTGGTCTAGTTCTTCCTTTTTCAGCAAATTTTAGGCCACTTTTTCCTCAAAGAATGAGAAGACAATAATGTTTTCAGTGTTATTAATAATGATCAGGACATTTCTACCACTAACAAATAGTAAGTATGTAGATAGGTCACTTCCTTCTAGGTCTTCCTCATCAGAACAGAAGGAAGGGCTGGATGATTGTTAGAGTCCCCTTGACCCTTACTATATATTATCTAAGTATTTACATAGTCCCATAACTTTTAAACGCCCAAGACATAGACAATTTACTGTGAATGAATGAATGAATGAAGAGAACAAGGAATTAATACATTTTAAAAGGCCAATAAATATTTTTAAACTTCACTACTAAAAAATTAAATGAATACCATTTCTTGTATATAAAATGGAAAATATATTTTAAAATAATAATACCTAATACTAGTGAAAGGATAGAGTGAGATTATCACCATGTATAAAGTGCTTTAGAAAATAATCTTAACCTTTGTCCAAACAATTCTACTTCTAGCAATTTATCCCAAGGTACTAATCAGAGATAGGCATATAGCTTAATATATAAGGATGTTCATTGAAGCCAAGCAAGAGCCAAAGCAAAGACAAGGAGAAAAACATTATAAGCAGGTGACTGCTGCCGATAGGCTGGTCTGAGGGAATATATGAGCCCCTCTTTTGGTAACTCTCCAAAATAACTAGGGGACTCTTGGAGATGTCCATTGTTCCTGATTGGGCAAGTAGAAAGATTGAAGTTATTGTAATTTGCACTTAAGTGTAGATATGACTCCATTTTCTAGCGATAGGGTGGTGGTATCAGGGAAAATGGAGATTGCCTGTGAAAACACATGCATTTACACCGACATACATATCAATATGTATACATATATACATAGAGTTAAAGAAATGATTGAAATGCACTATGATAGATTCAATTATTGTCCCCAGTCTTTCAATCCTCCCTACATCCCCATTCTTGCCATGGCTTCATCATGGGCAGAACGCACTTTCCCATTTATTTTCTTTGGGCTTATTCATGTGACTTGCTTTGACCAATTGTTATGACTCAAGTAGGGGCTTGAAATGTGTTTGTGAATTGGGACATGCTCTCTTGCACTTCTGCCATCACCATTAGAAAAAGTCCCAGCCAACCTACAGCATGAAGTAGAACAATTTCAGCCAACCTGTAGCTCCTTGAGAAAAAATGGTTGTTCTCTTAAGATGCTGAGTTTTGTGATTTTTCATCAGGCCACAGGATCTAACTGATAAGTACATCAAGGGCTGGCAATGGTTGCAAGCAATGTATATTTTCATTTTTTATGTTCTCCTTTGTTTTCCACAAGGAACTGATATTATTATTAAAAATATAAAAATAGTTAACACTTTGAAATGTATAGGAAATTCCAAATATAGATGTTAAGGAGGTCTTAAAATGAGAAAAAGAAGTAATAGTTTACAAAAGAATAATATCATATGGTTATTTCACCTATAAGATGCAGAAAAAGTAATGATTATCCATATATTATATCCTCTCAAGATTAACAAAGAGCAAATTTACATCAGAGAATAAGTCCCTGAAAGTTCTTAGTTTGCTATATAGTTCACAGAGCATAGTTATCTCACACCATCTAGAAAGGCAATATGCAGTACTTAAGAGCAGGGGATTCTGGAACCAGATACCTGGTATTTGAATCCTGGCTCTACCACTTTCTAGCTATGTGATCTTGAGTAAATTATTTAATTTCTCCATGCCTCTTTTCTCATCTGTAAAAGTGGAATAATAATAGTACCTAACTATAGGATTATTTTGAGGGTTAAATGTAAGACATTTAGAACAATCCCAATAAATTCATAAGTACTAAGTATGTTAACTATTATTTTATTAACAAAGCATTTTGCATGTTGAGGAATTAATTGACACTTAATACAGAGAGAATAGGCCCTATAAATAACCTTAACACTTCAAAACCTAAATTTAGAAATAATAACCTCTAACAGAGGGTTGGTCACATCTATAGTCCCTAAAACATTTCATATTAATTAAGTCAATGAAAAGGCATTAATGTTTCAAAAGTTCAGTCATGGTTATTAGAACAAATTATTAGCCTTAATACCTCATTATATAGAGTAAATGAGGTGCTTCAACAGGGAACCATTTTATTTTCTGTCATTAGTAGATAGCTAAGTTATGAAGAGCTGAGGAATTTAACTTTGACCACATTTGGACTGTAAAGATAGTTGGGTTCCAAGGATACCTCAATGTTTTTTTATTCATCTGATTATCTCTTTTGAGAGTAATATGGAAGAAGGATTGTAACAGGTTAAAAGTGCTGTGTAATCAAAATATTTCACTTTGGGGTCCAATCCATAAACTTTAATGTCCTCAAGGCTTCTGTCGCTGGCTCTTTTCTGTTTTTGTTTCATGAACTCTTCTTGAAGATTTCATTACTCCCATGGCTTCAACCATTACCTAGATGCTGATATCTCTCAAGTCAAAATTTCCAGTGTTTCTGTTTATCAGTCAGCCTATAGGACACATCCACTTAGATATCTGTCAGGTACTTCAAATGGAACCTTCCCCAAAACTGAACTCATAATTTTCTCCTCACCACCCTGCCCCTCCTTTTCATATTTCTCCCGAAGAGAAGAACACACCACCATGCTCTCAGTTACCCTTTTCAGAAGGCTGAGAATCATTAGCCCCAACATATTTCTGATATTCAGTCTTTCACTGAGATTCGTCACACAATAATGCTACATAAAAAGCCAGCCCAAAACTCAATGGCATCCAACAATATACATTTTTTCTCATAATCACAGGTCTGTGGGGTTTTTGGAAAACTCTGATTCAGGCTGTGGATCTTCAGATTTGGTTTAGGTCTACCATGCATGTGTTAATTCTGAGGCCCAGGCTGGAGGGACATCAACTGACTGGGGGTAGTTTTTCTCATGATCACTGGAGCCCAAGGGGGCCAAGCCAAATTGTGCAAGTGCTCACATCATATCCACTAACATTCTATTGGCCAAAGCCAGTCACATTGCCAAGCCTGATGTCAGAGGGGCAGGGAAATACACACTGCCCAACATGAAGCCATAAGAAGGTGTGTATGTGCAATGCTATTACAAGGAAGTGAAGAATAGAGATCAGTTAGTCAACCCACCACAATCTGATCATATCGCTCA
Organism: Cabassous unicinctus; assembly: GCA_029593785.1. Lineage (NCBI taxonomy): Eukaryota > Metazoa > Chordata > Mammalia > Cingulata > Chlamyphoridae > Cabassous > Cabassous unicinctus. The sequence continues at coordinate 6,210 of JAQZBX010066835.1, forward strand.
AACTTGTTCCATCCTCTCCATCTCACCAATGCCTCAGTTTATCCCTCTTAATTTCTCCCCACATTAATGAATAACTACAACTATTCAATGTGATTCCATCCTTGATCCCACCAAATGCATTATTCACACACACACATTGGAGTCATCTTTATGCAATGCAAATTAGATTTCTACTCTCACACTTAAAATATTTAGCTGTGAATTGTGACAAAATATATATTCCTTAGCATGTCATATAAGACCAGCCTTGTCCTGGATTTAGCCTCCTTTCAACATTTCTTAACCCATGTGTGACAGTTTGAAGTTATGTGAATCCCAGAAAAGATCATATTCTTTGAACTAAACCATTCCTGTGGGTGTGGGACCCTTTGGTTGCATTAGATTTAGTTAAGGGAACTTTTGATTAGAAGGATTTTTATTAGATCACTGTAGGGCCTTTGATTGGACTATGTCAATGAGGCATGACCTTGGTTAGGTCTCCACACTCTTGATGGAGTCTTTTTTATTTTTTATTTTATTTATTTTAAGATTTATTTATTTATTTATTTATCCCCCCCTTGCTGCTTGTGTTTGCTGTGTCCATCTGCTGTGCGTTTCCTCTGTGTCCGCCCATCTCCCCCTTGCTGCGAGGTCCCACCGCATCAGCCCACCGCGCCGCGCAGGCCGGCCTGCCCTCACAAGGAGGCCCCGGGAAGCGAACCCGGGGCCTCCCATATGGTAAACGGGAGCTCCATCGATTGAGCCACACCTGCTTCCCTGGAGTCTTAAATAAATATCACTAGTGCCTAAAAATGCCTGGAATATAGTTGATACTAAAAATAAGTCTTTGATAAAATAATAATTGTAAAAGACATTAATCCTGGCAACATTATTTCTTACTATATTTTGCCAGCCTAATAAATTATGTAAGAAATTATTTGAACAGGTTGGCCTCTGAGCTGGTTCTGAAACTCTGACAAAGTACCATTTTTCTTATGTGCCTTTTGCTATATATCACAGCTTTTCTCATGCAGGTTTTATCTTGCTTCTAATATCTAGCATAATCTCTACTCAGGTTATTATCCTAAAAATCTCATCTCAGATGGCTTGTTAAATTAGAACAAATTCAAAGGGAAAGAAAATGGATGTTTCTTGCATCTCATATGGAAGAAAAAGCTCCTAAACAAACGTTTATTGGGAGCCAACTATATTTTAGGGAATTTATAGGAATGGAAACAAACCAGTACAGTATATCTCTATGGCTCAGCATGGTAGTGTGGGAAGAACATCAGTTTCAGAGACATTTAGTCTGAGTTCTATATATCAACTTTGTCACTTTCATTTATTTAATAAAAACTTTGGAGGTATCCACTACATGCCAGTCACTATACTAGTGGATACAGAGGTGAAAAAAACAAAAACTTTTATAGTCCAACGGGAAAGTTGGCATGATAGAAATTATTACTTACCCATATCCAGTTTTCCTCTACTTCTGAGCAAATAGAAAAATTGCACTTCCTTTTCCTTTTTAAAGTTAGATTTGGCTAAATGACATGTTTTGTCCAAATGAAATAGGGGTATGTGTCACTTCCATGAGGACACTTTTCGTTGCTAGTGCTCGACTGTCCAGCCCTCTCTTACCTGACTGTACCAATCATGGAAACAAAAGGTGAGACAGCAATGTCATAAGCTATTGCAACTCCTGTCAGTATGGATCCCTGATAACTACCATGAGCAGGACCCTCCTACTGATGTGCTTTGAAGGTATAGCATCAGAAAAAAAAATTCTTTGTGTTTCAAGCCTCTGATATTTGGGGGATGTTTGTAACAACAGCATAACCTAGACTAACCTTACAGATACAATATGCATAGAGTAAGTAATGAGAAGTAGATCATTATAACAAAAGGAAAGGAACAGGGTGCCATTGAAATTAATGACAGAAGGAATGACCACTGGATGGTGGTTTAGAGAAGACTTCCTTGAGGGAATAATGTTAAACTGTGGGATAACAATGCAATCGTTAACCAAGTGAAGAATGTTAAATGGAGAAGTAAAGGCTGAGGATTAAATAATCTGATATATTAAATGTGCCTTATAGTAAATGATTAATAAATACTAGTTCCTTTTTCTCATAATATACAAATTGGTTTCTGCCAAAATATTTCTTTGTTATCCACTAGACATGTGTGCACTGGCCTGATTGTTACTGTGAGGGTATTTTGTGGACTTAAATAATCAGGAAGTTGATTGCATCTATGACTGATTACATCTGCAATCAACTGAGGCGATTGCTTTCAACAATGAGAGAAGTCTCATCCAATCAGTTGAAGACCTTAAAAGGAGAAGTGATGGTTTTAGTAGTTGGAGGGAAGAATTTCCATCTCACCTACAGCCAGCCAGCATCTCCTGGGCAATCTATCAAAAACCTTCATCGGAATTCCCAGCTTGCAGCCTGCCCTAAGGAATTTGAACTTGCCCCTCCCCACAGGGGTGTCAGCCAATTCTTATTTTTAAAATCTCATATGTATATAATACACACACACACACACACACATATCTCCTGTTGGTTCTGTTTCCCTAGAGAACTCTGACTAATACAGCAGGTCCTACACCTGTCCATTCTTCTCAATCTCTCCCAGTAGCCACCTTTGGCCTTGAACCAGAAGATAATGCTATCCCCTTTAATTGCCTACAAGAAAAATCCACTTCTACTAAATAGCTACAAACTAGCCTTAAAGAATCTTAAATGGCTTCTTCTTTTTAAGAATTTTAGGCAGAACTGCCAAAGAACAGTCTTCTTGAATCATCACAAACACTTCAAGCTCAAAATGTCAAAACAGAACTTATGGGCTCTCCCCCAGACCAGGGTCTCCTCCAGTCCTCATTTCAGTAAAAAGCCCTACTATCTAGCCTGTCACTAATATCTGAAACCCAGGCATCATTCCTCTCCTTCTTTACCCTCCCACTTTATAACCAAGCACCAAGACCTATGGATTCTTCTCTTAAATCTTACTTAAAATCTGCCCACATATCTTAATTTCCACCAAATTGTCCTCACCATCACTACTCTCTTTGATTTCATTTGCCTTCTAACTGATTTCCCTTCATCTGCATCCATGTATCCCCTCCAATCCTTTCTTCCTGGAGAAACAGCTTGAGTCAAATCTCAAGTTCAGGTGTTGGCAAATGTTTCTGTAAAGAACTAGATAGTAAATATTTTAGGCTTTGTGGGCCACATGGTCTCTGTTGCAACTGTTCAACTCTGCCTTTGTAGCACAAAAGCAGCCTTAGACTATATGTAAACAAATATGCATGGACATGTTCCAATAAAACTTTATTTACAAAAACAGATGGTCAAATTTGGCCTGTGGGCCATAGTTTGTTGACCACTGCTCTAGACATGCTGTGTGTGTTTGTTCCACACAACAAGTCTCTTCTTCTCTCAAGTCCTCCATACTTACTGCTTCCTATTTCTGGAATATTCTTTCCTCCTTTCTTTCCTTATTTCTCTTCCATCTTTTAGCCTCAGCTGAAGTGTCATTGCATTAGGAAATCTTTACTTTACTCTCAACTACTATAGTTCCCTTTCTATATGCTCTCAAAACACCCTATGCTTTCTCTCTGTAGCATTCTTACAATTATATTTAAAATTATATTTAAATAATGATCTGTATAATTATTTGTTTAAAATCTCCCTCCATGTGTCAGGGATTGTATTCACTGTTGGTTCCAAAAGCATCAAACAAAATTCCCTAACCCAGAGTAGGTGCTCAGTAAGTATTTATCAAATGATTGATGGAATGAATGAATGAGTGGATGAATGAATCAATGATAGAATGCTTAGACCTGAAATCTTACTTTTGGACCAACAAGGCTCTGAGCATGTTTCTTCATCAATGTGATTTAATTGGCCGTAATGTAAAATCCCATAGCTAATCGTTCCAGCCGAAAGGGTGTTTAGAGTAATGTCCCAGTTTTTCAATGACTATGGAGAAACAGCCTGAGTCGTGAAGTTCTACTACCAACTGAACACCATTAGTCATGAGATTTTTAAAATAGATTTATTTATTTACTTTATTTATCCCCCCCTCCCCCAGATGGTTCTCTTGTCTGTCTGCTCATTGTTTGTTTGCCTTCTACAGGAGACACCTGGAACTGAACCCAAGCCTTCCCACATGGGAGGCAAGTGCCCAACGGCCCGAGCCACATCTGCTCCCTGCAGGCTGTGGCATCTGCTGGCTTGTGGCATCTGCTTGTTTAGGTGTCTGCTCATTGCTCATTGCAGCAGGCATGGCCTCTAGCTTATTGCAGTGGGTGCGGGTATCTAGCTCATTGTGGCAGGGTGTGGCGTCTAGCTTGTTGTGGCAGTGTACAGCACCTAGCTCATTGCGGCAGGTGCAGGCGTCTGCTCTTCTTCTTTAGCAGGCCCTGGGACCTGAACCTGGGACCTCCCATGTGGTAGGTGGGCACCCAACTGGTTGAGCCACACCCGCTTACCAATCATGAGATTTTTTTTAAAGATTTATTTTATTTCTCCCCACCCCCTTGTTGTTTGCACTTTCCGTGTCTGTTCATCTTCCTTGTTTCTTTAGGAGGCTCTGGGAACCGAACCTGGGACCTCTGATATGGGAGGGAGATGCCTGATTGCTTGAGCCACCTCCACTTCCTGCTTTGTTGTGTCTCTCATTGTGTTTTTCTTCTTGTGTCTCTTATTGCATTATCTTGTTGTGTCAGCTTGCCACACCTGCCTGTCATGTCAGCTCACTGTCTTGCTTGTCTTCTTTAGGAGGCACCCGGAACCTATGCTCCCTGCTTTGCTGTGTCTCTCATTATGTTTTCTTTTTTCCTTCTTGTGTCTGTTGTTGTGTCAGCTTGCTGAACCTGCCCATCGTACCAGCTCGCTGTCTTCTTTAGGAGGCACCAGGAACCGAACCAGGGTCCTCCCATGTAGGTGGGAGCTCAATTGTTTGAGCCACATCCACTTCCCACAATCATGAGATTTTAATAAAAAGTAGTTCACAATTTTAAAAAATAGGAAATGAAAACCAAGATGACTACCTGGAATAAGAAATTAGCCATAAAATTGAAAACTTTGAAACAACACTCCACTGTTTTAAAAACAAAGATTTAAATCCAGGGTTATTCATCTCTATTATGTCCCATTTCAGCTCAAGTCCCCACCTTGGGTTCTCCATATATCAGTGCCCAGGTATCTTGTCTACTTCATGTACAGGATCTACAACCAGTGTTTTTCCCCAGGCCAATTAAGAACATGAGCATGAGAATTGGATTAGCCAAGGGTCAATCACAGAAGCAAAACCACTGGTAATGAAGTAGAGAAAAGGATTTATTATAAGAATTTGACCCTATGTAATTGTCAGGCTCAGTTCAACTGTTTATTCTATATTTGATGCTGAGCCTGGAATTACAGAGCAGCCTGAATGAAAGATGGCTGTTTAGTAGGGGAGAGTAAGACACTGGAACCTGCAAAGAACAAGCTTGAACCTGTATCTGTCTCTCACAAGAACCCACATTGGCAAATTCCTGCTCAGGCTCTAAACACATTTCTTCATCTTAACTACCATAGGTGATCTGCAGGGGAAGCTGGTGCTCTCACCCTGGATCTACACTTACCTCAAGCTCAGGGTCTGGAAAAGTTCAAGGAAAAGTTCCAGTGACAGTTGGAGAAGCTGAGGGCCTAACTGCTATCCATATCAACAAGTGAACAGCAGATCCACACAAATATAAGTAAGCTGTAACAGGGTTCAACCTACATGGACCTTCTGAGAGTAAACATGGCTACTGCTTCACTTCAGCCTTCCGAGTCTCACTCTTGTAGCCAATGCTAACTGGAAACATACAGGGAAGGAAATTCTGGGAAATGTAATTCAGTTTAGCCAAGTCAGTGATGCATTACGAAGCCACCACAGTAGGCTTTGAGCAAACACAATAAAGGAGTGAGACTACATTCTTTTTTTTTCTTTTGCTTGTCTTGAAGTATTTATTTTTAACTTTTAATTTTGAAATATTTTAAAACTTAGAGGACAGTTACAAAAATAATACAAACCTCATACAGAGAATTCCAACATACATCTATCCCTCCAGACACCCAGATCCATCAATTTTAATATTTTGCCACATTTGCCATATCATTCTATCTCACCATCTTTAAATATGGCATCTCACTGCCTTCTTGCCTCCATGATTTCCACTGAGAAATTGGTATTTAATCTTATTGTGACTCCTTTGTGCATGACACATTGCTTCTCTTTTGTGGCTTTCAGAATTATTCCTTTCTTTTGGCATTTGACAGTTTGATTATAACAAGTCACAGTGTAGGTCTATTTGGGTTTGGAGTTCACTGACTATCTTGGATGTGTATATTCATGTTTATCATTACCTTTGGGACTTTTTAAACCATTATTTCTTTGAATATTCTTTCTGTCTCTTTCTTTTTCCTTTTCCTTCTGGGACTCCAACAATGTGTATATTGGTAACCTTGATGGTGCCCTACCTATTCCTCAGGCTCTGTTCACGTTTCTTCATTCTTTTTTTCTTCTCCTCAGAATGGATGATTTCAATTGTCTTATCTTCAAGTTCACTAATTATATTTTATGCCAGCTCTAAACCTCTGATGAACCCCTCTAGGGAATTTTAAATTTCTCTTGCCATGGTCTTCAGCTCCGTTTGATTCCTTTTCATAATTTCCATTTCTATGTCTGTCATTTTCCTGATTTCTTTTAGTTCTTTTTCCATGTTTTCCTTTAGCCCTTTGAGCATATTTGTGACCATTTTTAAAAGTCTTTTCTGGTATGTTGCAGGTCACATCTTCCTCATTGATAGTTTCAAATGCTTTAACCTTCTCTTTTGCCTGGGTCACTACTTCCTGCTTCTTTGTATATTTTGAAATCTTTTGTTGAAACTTGGACATTTTGATATTTTAATATGTTATTGTTGGAATCTGGACTCTGAGGCATCTGTTCCTTGAACTTTGTTAGCTCCTGACTTTCCTTGAATGACAAGAAGTAACAAAAAAAAAAAAAAAAGAAGAGTGAGAGAGAAAAAATGTCCCTTTCCCAGTCTTTTCAGATTGACCTGTGCAAGTGCTTGCCTTCATAGTTTATCCATACAACAAGTTTAGAGAAAAGCTTGAGACCAAAGTGTAGAGGCTTCCCTGGTCCTTTCTGAATATGTGTCTTGTCTTGGACATGCCCACAGCCTAAGAATTTCTCCATTTACATAGATACAAATATCCCTTATTCCTAGAATACAGTTTTCTAATGGGCCTGGGCACTGTGCTATATGTTCTAGAGCCAGCAATTCCTTGCCCCAGGCAGCCACAACTTGGCTGCTCTCTCACAGCAGTTCTGTAGGAGAGCTCTGTGAGCTACCTTCTAAATGCAGGAAAGTTCTAGAATGGTAAGCCTGAGATGAGAGTCCTGGTTTAGTCCCTCAGGCCATCACCAGACAAATTGGGCAGAGGGTTACCCTACTCCCTCCAGAACTGGGACCAGGGACCTGCACTGGGAGTGTGGGATAGCTAGGTCCCAAGCCAGTGAAGGGATGCGGGAGGGGCCAGCCAGAGGTCCACAAGATCCTGCCACTTTTAAGTAAACTTTTTCTTGATTTACCACTCTCCCCATTACTGCAGTCCTTTAACTATTTTCTAGAACTTTTGAGAAAGATGTTTCTGCCATTTCTTGCTGGTTGTTCAAATCTTCTGTGGGGATACAGAATCTTGAAGTGTCTCACTCTGCCATCTTGATCAGGGTGGGCTTGAGACTCCATTTTTTAAAAATATGTTTCCATCGCATGGTTTTGTAGTGGGAACCATTATAATTTGTAGGGAAAAAGACCTGCATGATTCCAAAATAAAATTACAACATTAAAGAGGTACATGAGAAAATTCTCAATGGCCCAGTAACAGGTGTATGTTGTTGCAAATGGGATTTTTAGGACTTAAACATTTCAAGGCAGTGAAAACTGACTGACATTGATTCTTCTGAACAAGACAAATCCCAATAGTAAAAAATTACCAATACACTCACATGTCTTTATTTTTTCTTTTTCCCCAAAGTTTATGTACCTTATAAAAAGTAGTCATGGCTGTGATTCAGATTCTGGTGACAATTCACAGAATAGTGGAAATATAATGGATCAGAATATCAGAGACCTGCATTCTAGAACCATCTTTGTGTTTCAACTTTGGTCTTCATTTTCATGAACTCTAAACAGTGGTTTGGGTGGTCCTTGAGATCCTTTCCAAGTATCCCATTCTGATTCTGTGTCCTAGAGCTATGCATTCTTTGGGATACTAGAACAATCTTCCAGAATCTGAGAACTCTACTTAGTGAATCTTGAAATCAAAAAGTAGGTTGGCTGCCAGGATTTGGTTAGAAAAGGAAGGCATCGTTTCTCAATCTTACACAGCCAGGTGGCAGTGTTGCCTCTTGAAAGATAGTCATCATCAGAGGTTTATAGGTTTGAAACTGGGTTTAGGGCTTGACCCTTGGCATTTATTTTATTACTTGGCTGAATCCAATCTACCTGTACTTCATTTCTCCCAGCCATGTCACTGGAGCAGCAATACCAGCCTGTTATCTTACTTTTTAAAAAATATCTTTATTCTTTTCTTTTTTTTTTTCTGTAAACACACCTCTGATTCCCTGGAGGGAAAATACTTGCCTGGAAGACTATGTGAGGAAAAATTAAAACACAGTTCCTGACTGCCATTTCCCATGGAAAGACTCCCTGTCAGGGAAGAAATGGTAGTGTCATTGCAACAGATTCTATGGAAACTGATTTGAAACCTACAGCCAAAGAGAATACAAAGAGCAGTTTAGTCCAATCCACATGACTGCAGGGTAATTAGTGAAATCAGATTGATCAGATACTTGCTAGGCAGCAGGCTGATTTGACTAACAGCCTGGGAAGTACAAAATAAATGGGTAATGAAGTGGAACAGACTATAATGTGCAAGATTGCTCCCAGGATTGTACAGAAATCCATTATTTTAGACAGATGCTGTATATTGTGAACAAGGGATCTTTAAAACTGGAAATATTGTAACTTTCCCATTTGATTCTGTTTCATGCCCCCATGAACCAGGGATTGAAGGGTAGCATTAGAGAGGAGAATGTTTTAGGAAATTCTTTCCAGGTCCAATCTGGTACCTGTCATCAAAGGTGGAGGATGTTATTCTAGGGCTTTGACACACCTCATCTTATCTAACCCTCATTAAAAATAAAAACAAAAAACAACCCTATCTGAAGCAGGAAGAACAATTATCACTCTCATTTTTTCATAATGATGAATCTGAAGCTCCAAGATGTGAAATGTTAGATTTGAATGCAGCTTCCAACAGGATATTTTTTCATTAGTGAGATCTATAGGAGTTGCTGGTTATCCATACTCAGACTGCAGCTAGAAAATCCTCTCTTGAAATTTTGCTCAGAGTAGAAAAATCCCACACAATATTGGGCAAATCATCAGCTTCACGGATGACATGAGCACATTTTTGTGCAGGTGAAGTTCTCAGAGATACGTGAGTGCAAACAACATCTGCTGCTTATTAAAATGGAGAAGTAGGGAGCAGATGTGGCTCAAGTGGTTGAGTGCCTGCTTCCCACATGGGAGGTCCCGGCTTCGTTCCCCGGTGCCTCCCAATAACAAGGAAACGAACAACAAGCAAACAAATGGAAAAGCCAACTCAGGGGAGCCGATGTGGCTCAGTGGTTGAGCACTGGCTTCCCACACATGAGGTCCAAGGTCCAATCCCCAGCCCCGGTACCTTAGGTGAGGGGAATAGGTGTCTGCCTATGTGGAATGATTCAGGTAAAATCCAAATGACTTCTT
>JAQZBX010066836.1:0-16032 GCA_029593785.1 Cabassous unicinctus
CATAATCAATACTCATGATCAAAGGATGACTTATGAAGAGATTGAGATCTTGTGCAATAATGCCTCTTAGAATAGAAGGTTCAGAGTAAGATCACAAAGTATTCCTGCATAAAATTCCATGTCCTTCCAATATCTTCTACTTACTGGGAAGGACTTTCAAAGGTAGTAATATTCGTTTGTTATCCAAAGTGTTTTGCATAACAGAATGATCTTGAATGCTGTCCTCCAATATCTGAAAGAAGGCACAAAGTAAGAAGCAGTTGAATTTTCTTAATGTCCTCATTCTGTTCAAAATAATTATTATATCATTTAGCTAGTGCTGTATATAAAGCAATCCCCTAAAAGTGTTTAACTTACTGCTTTTAATATTGCAGCTGAGTTTATGTTGTTAAGATGCTACAATTGGTGAACACATATTGAAGCAATGCAAGTAACCATGCTCTATAGTTTATGTTATGGTTTACATTTTTCACTGCACAATAATATAAGTTTTGACAAAATATATAATGACCTGCATCATTCATTGCAATATCATACAGTAAAATTCCAATGTCCCAAAAATGAATTTTAAGGGGCAAAATGACAGGTGGTAAATTTTGTTACAAGCATGGCTTTCCTAATTGATTTGGCAAAGCAAAATCAATCAAAGGAGTGTAGTGTCCTTGGTTTCCACATTTTTTAAATATATATATCTAATGAATACAGTTATCCTCTTTATTGAAGAGGAGAAGAAAAAGTTTCAGGAGGTAAAGTCAAGGGCTGTATCCTCACACCACATTAGAGCTTTGGAGATCTAAGGGACCTAGACCTGATGGACATCTTAGTTTTAAACTTTGGAACTTAAAGTCAATAGTTGGGGTATGTTGCTAGGAAGTTACATCTGTGTAAAGCAGAGGAATTCATGGAGGAGGAATCATAGAAATGGGATTCCCTTGACCCAGAAACTGGGCTACTGGGAACAGAGAATCAGTCAGAAAAATTTCTTGCCTGTCCAGACCAGTGTTGCACAGGCAAATGATGATTGATAGGTAGAAATAACAATGACATGTGCTAATGAGTGATTATGAGCAAGCTGTAAATACCTCCTCTGCTGCTGTCCCACATTCTGTGTAACCCTGGACTGGAAGTGACTTGCTGGTTTTCTTGGAGCCCCAACTCAGTCTAGAGGGCTGATGCCTGACTCCTTCTTGCTGTTTTTTGTTTGTTTGTTTGTTTGTTTGTTTGTTTGTTTCTGACATTTATAATGGGAACTTTATTAGAGATAAAAACTTAAAGTTCTGAGATTGTGAAATGTCCAAATCAAGGCATCATCAGAGATGGCTTCTCACCAAATATTCAGGTGCTAGCAGATCCTGGATTCTTGCCATATGGTGAGTCAAATAGGCCAGTCTGCTGGTCCCTCTCTACTTTCTCCTGGAGCTAAGTTGTGGACAATCAGGCATTTCTACCTAGGCCTCATCCACTTGGGCCTCTTGGGGTGTCTCTGACTTTCTGCAGCTGTAGGCAAACCTGGAGTCCTCTTTCCCACAGGGTCAGGTCAAAATGGTAGAACTAATTTTTCCATGGGTATCTTATTTTCTGTGTGTTCTCAGTTTATATAAAACCCAGCAAGAGAATGGAGACGTAACCTGGGTCATGCCTCACTGATGTCATCCAATCAAATCCCAAAAGCAATCCACTCAAGTGATCTAATCAAAGGTCACTTAAATTATTTTAATGCAGTCATAGGGCACCGCACCCATAGGAAGGGATTAGTTCAAAAACAATCTTTTCTGGAATTCATAAGATTCAAACTGTCACATTGAGATATGGACTATAGTTAGTAGTGATATTTTGATGTTCTTTCAATTTTAACAAATATTCCACAATAATGCAAGGTGTTGGTGTTGGTGTAGGGTATGGGAATCCTGTATGTTATGCATGATTGTTGTGTAAATGCACATGTTCTCTAATAAAAAAAAAAGCACATGAAAAGATGTGCAATATCATTATCTATTAGAGAAATGTAATCAAAATCACAATAAGTTTCCATTTCACACCCACTGGAATAGCTACTATTAAAAAAATAAAACAAGAAAATAACAAGTGTTAGGATGTGGAGAAATAGGAAAACTAATTCATTGCTGGTGAGAATGTTAAATGGAAAAGTCACTGTGGAAGACAGTTTGACAGTTCTTCAGAAAGCTAAGCATAGAATTGCTATATGACCCATAAATCCCACTACTGATAAATACCCCAAAGTATTGAAAGTAGAGACTTGAACACATATTTGCACACTGGAAGTTAGAGAGATATTATTCACAGTTTTCAAGAGACGGAAGCAACTCAAGTGTCCATCAACAAATGAATGAATAAACAAATTGTCATATATACATACAATGGAGTATTACTCAGCATTGCAAAGGAATGAAGTTCTGATACATTCAACAAAACAAACAAACCTTGAAGACATCTTGTTGAATGAAATAAGTGAGATACTAAAGGACAAATATTGTGTAATGTAACTGATTTGAAATAATTAGAATAAGCAAACTCATGGAACAAGAATCTAGAATATATGCTATATTATAGATAAACTGGGACTTTGTTTGTCTTAAGGAATAGACAGTTAATTCCTAAAATTTACAGAATTTCTATTTGTGTTGATTATAAAGTTTTAGTAATGGATGGTGGTGATGGTAGAACAAGATTGTATTTGCAATTAACAGCCCTGAATAATATATCTGAATGTGGTTAAAAAGGGAAATTTTGAGTCTTATATATATTAGGAGGATATAAATTAAAGGAAAAACAATACTGAAAACACAGTGAAATCTGGTTGAAATGAAGGACTATATTTAATAGTATAATTGTAAAAACTTTTTCATGAATCATGACAAATATACCACACTAATTAATGTAAGGTTAACTCTTATGCATATATATTAGTAGGCTAAGATTCAGTTTCACAAAAACAAGGTTTATAAGTATAAACATCAATGTCAAAGGTCAGGAGTATTGGTCTGTCCTCCTTTGCTATGCACTGCCCATGTATTCTAGAGATTCTTGCGACTCTAATAGAAATTGTAGGAGGGCTCCCCAGGATGAGAATGCAATATTCCATCCATTATTGTGTGGGTCTCCATCCATCCAGACAACACCCCATGAACACATGAACACATTTATTTTCCATAGAGTCATGTCCCAGGCTCACCCTTCCTCACATATTCCCCCACTACCGATATATCCTACAGCAGCAGTTATCCTCCCCTGTCACAGTTGCAAACCTTCTGCAATCCAAAATCTCCCCCCCAAAAAAGCCAACAATGATAATAAAAAAATAAAAGAATAATTTTGTATTGTAACTTTCATAAATGTAAGATCTGTTATCATATATATATATTGGCAATTTTTTACATATGTTCTCCTAGTGTCTTAAATTTTTTCACTTTATTATCCAAAAAGTTTGAGTTACAGAAAAGTCTCATAGGAAATATAGGGGATTCCCATATACCTCACTCCCTGTGCTCCCATGTCCTCCCTTACCAGTAACATCCTACATGAGTATGGTACCTTTGTTATAATTTATGCGCAATCAAAGCACCTAATACAGATTTGATAACAGGAATGTTTTTTGAGAAACAGCATTTCATGATGAAATTCCTGAGTTTGTTCTGGGCTTTTTGAATGGTTCCCTCAGCTGATCAGATTAAACAGGAGTCATGACTCTATTTCCAGTGACCAAGAAAACACTGATAGCCTATGCTGTGAATTTCCAACAGAGATTCACAAAATATCACCAATGGATACTGCTACTCAAATGCTCTTGACAGGCAATCCTCTGGGACACAGTGGATTTGATATTTTAATTGTTTTATGAAGTTAAAAATATATTAAGATAAAATTATAAAGTCTTATTTTTCCTATATAAAGTTGTTAAAGATTGAGCTCTCTGCTTCAAATTTGCATCTCAAGCACCACCTAAAGGACATAAAATTTGTGATGTCTGCCTTGAAGGAAACTCTTAGTTTTTGTTGCTGTCGGCTTGAGATTTCTAAAAACTAGCTGCTGAGTTTCACTGTGTGAGTGCCTGAATTACAATGCAAATTGTGTTACCAATATACAGGGTGTCTGCTGCTAAGAAGAGGGCACTCTTTGGGAAGAAATGGAATCCTGAAAATTGGAATGGAGCCTTATGTGTGACAGTGGCATTGTTTTTTGTCAGATCAACCTGTAATGGTCTGCTCTGAAGAATCAGCCACCTGAACTCCAGTCTGCCCTGAGGCATCAGCTTTCTCACTCCCAGCTGAAGAGATTAACCCTGTTTCACCAGATGTAACTCTAATGGAATACCCTGAGTATTCCATTAAGTTAAGTTCAAGACACAACTAATTCCCTTCATGACCCATCACCATCACCCCTCTTTTATTCCAAATCTATAACCACAGTGGTTTACCAACAGACCCCAATGTTTGAGGTACCAAGTGTGACCCATGGGTAGGTGTGCTGCACTCCAAAAGAACTGTTTGAAATTTCCAAGTTACAGACAGATTTCAAGGGAATATGCATGAGAACGGATATGAAGGGCATGGGATAATGGTGGAAGAGATAAATGGATGGATCAGGCTGAATTTATTGATAAGGGTGCTCAAAAGCAGTGATTCTAGAGTCAATAATGTAACTGAAGGGGTTAGAAAGACTATCAGTTTGTTCAGTGGTTGGCTGAACTATGTATTAAACAGTGGCCTACAGTGAGTGTAAAATGCCAGAACTGCCCTGGTATAATGTAGATAAGGATATAAAAAGTCTTATAGACTTTGGAAATTTGAAGTGGATTTATCATGTAAGATCTGCTCACCCACCCAAAGAAAGTCCAGAAGACACATCTTTCACCACAATTGTGAGGAATACATTTTGAAAGAAGCCCCATCATCATTATACCTGAAGGTCCCTGTGACCATTTTTTTCCTGTATATCAGATATTAGTGTGGGAACTGCTGTCACTGAGCTTAGATCCTTAAACACAATGGGGATGATCAGATTCTGGGTTGACAGGGCCATGGGCAGCAATTAATTGCCAAAGACAGGGAAGATGTGGCTACCCTAATGGACAGCACTGTCAAAGCTGTTATCAGAATACTCTGACTCAGAGAGAGCTATTTTACCATAAGCATGGTTATTTCCAAAAGAAGGTCTGCACAATCTGATGTTACAAAGGAGAAACATTTATCTCAGTGAGAAAGTGATTTTTTGGAAGTGCACAAGCAAGGAACTGGGGCAATCTTCCCCAAAACCAATACTAATTAAATAATGGGAACCAGGGTTTTATAGTTAAAGAAAAGGGAGTAGGGGTCCAGGATCAAGTGATGACCACATGATATATTCCTGCCATGTCAGTGATAAGGATGATGCAGCATTATTTTTAAAGGATGTCATGAGGAGGATGTGGGCAAATTCCTTAATCTTGTGTTATCTCAAGCATGCTTGTTATCCCTGTTCATGGCCTGAAGAAAGTTACAAATTTATTGGGCTATAAGATGCTCCTGGCACCATTCTGTGGTTTTGCTCTGAGGCATTATCTTATTCTTGATATTCCTGGAAGTAGAACTGAGAAGGTATGTAGATTTTCCATCTAGGAACTAAGAACAAAGGGAAAGTTACAGTTAATAGAAAACCAGTTCACCTCAGTCTGGATAAGGTATTCAAATTTTTCAGAACTGCTTAAGGAAAGAAAATTTTAATAAGAACATTTTCCATTTATCACATATGGTGTTGGCTAGTTGATCTTGGGGTACCTAGAAGTGAAATGGATAGGCAGTCTACTAGATTCTTACCTGATATTTATAAGCAGAAAATTTCAGGGTCAAATGAACAAAAGCCTAACTTGAATCACAAAAACAAATTCATGACCTTTAAATCATTTCCCAGAATTGAGACAGCTACAGGCCCAGAACCTCTTGAATGGAGGCAAGAACAGGACATATGGGCAAATGCCCTCCTATTCTGGCAAAAATTTATATTGTTAATCTTCCTCCCACCAATCCCTAAATAGACCAAGATCCTTTAACCTGGATTATTGTGCATTACAGAAAAGGAAATCATCAGACATTTCAGGGATTACCAGAATTGGTCCTGATCTGACATGAATTCTATGAGACAGAAAACATCCTTGTGGTCCCCCAGTAAATGTAGGGGCTTATGGAGGTCAGTGATCAATGGATTTTTAGCTTAGGTCTGTCTTTACAGTGATTCCAGTAGGTTAAAATCTCATTCTGTGGTTATTTCCTCAGTTCCAGAATATATAATTGAAATAGACATACTCAGTAATGGACAGAAACCCCACATTGCTTCCCTGACCTGTGGAATTAAGGTTATTTTGGAAGTGAAGGCCAAGTGGAAGCTATTAGAACTGCCTCTAACCAGCAAAATAGTGAAACAAAAGCAACAGTGGATTCCTGGAGGGATTGTAGAGATTAGAGCGACCATCAAGGAGTTGAAGGATGCAGAGGTGGTGATTCCTATCACAACCCCTTCATATCTCTTATTGGGTTGTGCAGAAAACGGATGGTTCTTGGAGGATTAAAGTGAATTATTGTGAACTTAACCAGGTGCTGACTCCAATTGCAACTCTTGTTCCAGAAGCGGCAGCATTGCTTTAACAAATCAATACATCCACTGGAAACTAGAGTGGTAGTTTGAGTTATGTACCTCAGAAAAATATGTTCTTACTTTTAATCCATTCAGGTGGTTGTGAACCCACTGTAAACAGGAATTTGAACATGTTATTTTTGAGTTAAGTTGAGCCAACTGAATCAGGATGTGTCTTAATCCTATTACTGGAGGCCTTATAGAGAAGGGCACTGAAAGAAAGCCACAGGAAAAATCTGAAAGAATAAGGAACCAAGAAGAGAAAGGATATAACATCATCAGGTGTACTGACATTTGAGAGACAAACGTAGGACCAAAGGATCACTAGCATCCAGCTCCAGAACTCCAAAGTTCTCAAGAAAAAAATATCCTTGCTGACACATTGATTTTGGACCTCTCTTAACTTCAAAAGTGTGAACCAAAGTTCCCAATTTTAAAGTCAATCCATTCTACGGTATTTGTTGTAGAAGTTGGGAAGTGAACATCCATGGTTTGTAGTTATTGACTGACCTGACAAATTCTTATTTATTTATTTATTTATTTTTTGATACCTGTTAGTAAAGATCCCCAGAAACAGTTTGCTTTCAGCTGGCATGGTCAGAAAGAAATACACCTTCACTGTCTTAAATCAGGTGTATATCAATACTCTAGGGTTATTTCATAATTACCTCTAGGTAACTTGATCACCTTTTCCATCCAGAAGTCATCACATGGGTCCAATCTTTTGATGACAGTATGCTGATGAGACTTAGTGAGCAAGAAGTAGCAATTACTCTAGACTTCCTGGTAAGGCATTTGCATGTCAGAGGGTGGCAAGAAAAATCTACTCAGGAACCTTCCACCTCAGTGAAATCTAGACCTCCAGAAGTGCAGGTTATTTCTAGATCTCTCCTCTAAGGTGAATAGTAAGCTGTTGCATCTGGATCTTCCTACAACTAAAAAGGAGGCACAACACCTATTTGTCCTCTTTGGATTTTGGAGGCAACATATTCCTCATTTAGATGTGGTATTCCAGCCCATTTACCAAGTGAGCTGAAAAGCTGTTAGATTTGACAGATGACTTGGGCAAGAGGAGGCTCTTCAACAATTTGGGCTTCTGTGCAAGCTGCTCTGCCAATTGGGCCTTATGATCCACCAGATCCAATGGTGCTGGAAGTTTCAGTGGCAAATAGAGAGACTGTTAGGACATTTTGGCATAAATATAAGGGAGAATCACAATGCAGATCCTTAGGAATTTGGAACAAATCCCTGACATCATCTGTAAGTAAGATCTCTCCTTTTGTCCTGTTTTGTCCTGTTTCTGGGTCTTAGTAGAGTCCAAATGCTTCCTTAACCATGGGCCAACAAATTATCATGAGAACTGAGCTGCATTTAATGAGCTGTTTTATTTTCTGATCCACTAAGCCATAAAGGTGGATATGCACAACAGCACTCTATCATCAAATAGACCTGGCATGTAAGAGATCTGACTCATGCTGGCCATGAAAGCACAGGTAAGTTGCAGGTGGAGGTTACCTAAATGCCCATTTCTCCCACTCCTGCTTCATTGCCTTCTGTTTCCCAGGCAGCAGCAATGGCCTCAGGGGGAGGTTCCAATGATGATTTGACTAAGGAAGGAAAATTTGGGCATTGTTATAAAATGTTACTACATGATATATATGTACCATCTATAAGCAGACAGCTGCAGCAGTATAGCTCCTTTCTAGGCTGTCTCTGACAGGCAATGGTAAAGTAAATCCTTCCACTGGGCAGAAATTTGATCAGTTCACCTTCTTACTCATTTTGTTTGGAAGAAATATAGCCAGAAATGCATTAGTATAGTGATTCATAGCCTGAGCCCATGATTTGGCTGGATGATCAGGGATTTGGAAGGAACATGAATGGATAATTGTTGAAAAGGGTGTCTGGGGAATAGGTATGTAAATTTGCATTTTTGAATGAGCAAAAACTGAAAGATATTTGTTTCCCATGTGAATGCTCACCAGAGGATGACTTTAGCAGAGGAGGATTTTAATAATCAAGTGAATAAGATGACTGATTCTGTGATTGCCAGTGGCTTCTTTCCCCAAACACTCCTGATCATGCCCAATGGTCTCATGAAAAAAGTGGCCATGGCAGTAGGGATAGAGGTGATGCATGGGCTCAGGAACCTGGACTTCCCCTCACCAAGGCTGACCTGGCTACAACAACTCCTGAGTGTCCAATCTGTTAGCAGTAGAGACCAACACTCAGTCCTAAATATAGCACCTTACCCTGTGATCTGCCTGTGACCTGGTGGTGGGTTATTTACACTTGACTACTTTAATAATGGAAGGATATGTGTTTTTCTTCTTAAAGGAATAGAGTTGTACTCTGGATATGGATCTATCTTCCTTGCATCCAATGCTTCTGTGAAATTACCATCCATGGACTTACAAAATGCCTTATCCACCATGATGTTATTTGCAGCAGTTTGAGATTTCTTTTTAATCCCAAAAAGGAAAAGATTATGTTTGTATACTAATAAATTCCTCAGGGTATGACTCCCTTTGATATTGTACTAAATTCAGCTGAGATATTTTTGCTTAAATTACCTGTTAGGATTAGGGTTTTGATTCAACAATGTCAGTAAGGCCTGACTCAGGCTGAGTGCTTGTGCCTTTGCTGGGTCTGTTATAAAGGGACTCACATGGATTGACAAACATGAAAGAGAGAACTCAGTCATTTTGATCTGGCCATGTAACAGAAGAAGAAGTCTCAAACAGCTAAAGCCCCAGGGAATGTTGGACCATTTGCCTGATAGTTTACAACTGACCTTGGGAAAAGAGCTAAGACTTATATAAGAAGCCCTGAGAGAAAAGCCCTATGCCAGCCTGCAGCTGAGATTGGGAAGAATCTGGGCCTATGAAGCCTCAAGAGGAAGAGCGAGCCCAGAAGGGAAGGCAGAGACCAGCAGAGATCACCCACCATCTGACTATTAACACAAGGCATCTGACTTTGTTGAGAAAGTACCTTTATGGTACCTTGATTTGGACTTTCCATGGCCATAAGACTGTAATCTTTTACTCCAAATAAATACTTTTACAAAAGCCAACAGATTTCTGGTACTTAGCATTGATATCACTTTGTCAGACAGATACAGTGTCCCATACAGCAAGGAACCCACTTCATAGCAAAGGTAATATTGGAATGAACACATTTTCATGGAATTCACTGATCTGACAATGTTTTTCATCATGCTGATGCATCTGGATTGATAAAACAATTGAATGGCCTTTGGGAGACTCAATTATTCTAGTAGCTCAATGGCAATATCTTGCAGGGCTGGGGCAATGTTCTCCAGGATATGCTCTAAATATGCTCTATATGCTCTAAATCAACATCCACTCTATTGTGCTGTTTCTTCCATAGCCAGGATTCCAGGTCCAGGAATAAAGGTATGGAAATAGGAAAAAGACCACTCCCTATTATCTCTAATGATTCATTAGTAAACTTTTGCTTCCTGTATCTATTGCCTCATGCTTTGCTGGTCTAGAGGTCATATTTCTAAAAGGAAGAGTGCTCCCACCAGGAGACACAACAATGTTTCCATTAAACTTTTAGAGAAGATTGTCAGTGGGCCATTTTGGACTGATCATGCCTCTGAATCAACAGAAAAAGAAAGAATAATCTGTACTGCCTTCAGTGAATGATTTTGAATATTAAACGGAATTAGAACTGCTAATATGAAATGTAGATAAAGAAGAGTTTGCCTGGAATACAGGTGATCCTTTTGGGCATCTCTTAATACTACCATTCCCTGTGATTAAAGTCAGTGCAAAAACCCAACCCATGCAGAGTACTAATAGCCCAGAACTTTCAAAAGTGAAGAATTGGGTCACCACACCAGGCAAATAGCCATGGCTAGATGAGGAATTTGCTGAGGGTAAAGTGAATATGGGATGATAGAAGAAGATGTAGTTTAAATATGAGCTATAATCACATAGTCAGTTGTAGAAATAAGGAGTAAAATATTTATTTCTTCCTTGTTTTAATATGAGTGTTTTTATATACACATAAAGAAAATATCTTTGTTTTTTCTCCTTCCTTATTCTTAGGTTATATAAAATAAATTTTATTAATATTATGTCAGTATCAAGTTACAAGATATCAAGGACAATAATTAATATTACCTACATACTTGCATCCTCTTCTGGGAAAATTGTTAGTGCATTTCCTGTAGTATGTAGGACAGTTGAATTATGTAATATGAAATTATGTCTATGTTATTGACTTGTTTAGAAATTAAGTATTATTTAAGGAGATGTATATGGGTGAAAAGTTTACTAGATGTGGATTGTGATGGTTAATTTCATGTGCCAACTTGCCTGGGTTGTATGTTCAGTTGTTTGGTCAAGAAAATATTGGCCTGATTGTTTTTGTAAGGGAATATTGTACGTGGGTTTAATCAATATTGGGTTGACATCATTTGGCCGATTGCATCTACAGTCAACGATGGAGATTGTTTTCAGCAATAACAGAAGCCTCCTTATCCAATCAGTTAGTTTTTTAAAGGTAATAATGAGGATTTCATTATTTAGAAAGAAGAATTTCTATCTCTATTTCAGGTATCCATGTTCTCTAGGTATTTCTCTATTTCAGGTATCCATCTTTCCTCGGGTATTTCATCACATTCATTGGGTTTCCATTATGCAGCTTCTGTGGGGGAAATCAACATTAGCTTCATGAAGTTTCTAATTCTTTTTTGTCTGCACTATGGCATTTGGACTTATCAATCCATATGCTTTCATGAACCAAATCCTATGACAAATCTCTTACTATTCACTTACTATTCTGTATATGCATGTATTTATGATATCTGTCTGTCTATCTATCTATCTATCTATCTATCTACTATCATTTCCTGCTAATTTCATTTCTTTGGCAACCCTGACTAATACACTTTTGTGAACAATAAGGTGCAAAAATACAACATGTATTTAAGGGGCTCCCTGGGTCTTGAAATTTCATCATCGAGGGGCCACCTTGTGCTTAAATTCCTCTGACACAATCTCTTACCCCCCTTCCTTTTACACACCTGCTGCCACTCTGCCTTCTTTTTTACCTTGAATATCCTTTGAAACCATTTCCTTAAGGACTTTGCCCTGGACATTCCTTCTGCTGATCAGAAGTGTCCAAAATCCTTGTGGCTTCTGCCATCTGTATCTTGAGGTTTCCTCATTTGCTGGTCTTGATTAAACATTTAGCACCCCTTTTGAAGCTCTCGATTTTACCTGCTTTCATTTCATTTTAGGAGTTGTCACCATGTGACATATATGAGTAAGATTTTATTTGCTTATTTTCTTTCTTTTTCATCACATTGTAGGTAACTTTTTTTCAGCATATTGTTACCATTGCCTAGATACTGTATGCAGAGGACCTGGACTGAATATTCATTCCACAAATGAATAAATTTCCATAAAAATCCTATAGTGCATGACAGATTGGGTTAAATATCAAAAGTATATATAACAATACAAAAAATAGGAAGAAATTCCTATTTAGAGATGGCAGTATCTGTTCAGATTTGATAAATAAATTCAGAAATTAAATTTCAGATTTCAAAATATTGATTAGAGACAGGTTAGCAATGATTGTTTGAAAATTAGTCATGCTCTTTCTGTTTTTCTTCATAGTCATATCAAACACCTGGAATAAGGAAATGACACAGAAATTCCAGAATTTCTCCTTTGGGGATTTTCAGATGAGACAGATTTGCAGTCCTTCCTCTTTGGTCTCTTTCTGTCAATGTACCTGACCACTGTCTCTGGGAACCTGTTCCTCTTCTTGGCTACCATCACTGACTCCCACCTCCACTCACCCATGTAGTTCTTCTTTTCCAACCTGTTTCTCTGTGATATCTATTTCACTTCTACCACTGTCCCAAAGATGTGGTGAACATACAAAGATCAAAGACATAACCTATGATGGCTGCCTCATGCAGATGACTTTCCTTACTCTTTGGATAGTTAGACAACTTCCTCCTGGCTGTGAAGACCCATGACCATTTTGGGGCCATCTGCCACCACCTACACTACATGATCATCATGAAACCTTGGCTCTGTTTCCTGCTCATTCTGGTATGCTGTGCCATGTGTGTCTTGCATTCCTTGTTAAACAGCTTAATGGTGTTGCAGCTGTCTTTTTGTGCATTTGGAAATCCCCCACTTTTCCTGTGCCCTTGATGAGATGGTCCAACTTTTCCGTTTTAACACATTCCTGAATGAAATAATGATGTATATTGTATCAGGGCTCATGGTTTTTGGTCCTTTCACTGGTATCATTAGTCCAGTTCCAAGATTGTTTCCTCTATGTGTGTAATCCCATCAATTTGAAGGAAGTGTAAAGCATTTTCCACCTGTGTGTCCACCGTGATCACACACATGCTGCACAACCTCATTTACAGTCTGAGGGATAAAGATATGATGGTGGCTCTGAAAAGATTCTTTGGGAGCGAAGACATAAAAGTTTCATTTGTTCTGAGGCATAAGAAGTTCTTTTGATTGCTTGGCTTAAATTCTCAAAGCCAGAAAGTACAATTTTCTGATCATTTCATTGAACAAGAACCTACCCAATATTCAGATATGACCTTAAATTTGATGAAGCAACATTTTAAATCAATCATTGAATTACCGTAAAAATTATTTGATGATTATATCTACTCATTCAAATAACAAATATGCATGTCTCTATGGAATTGGATTTTTATATATTGAGGTGCAGGCTTGTGTTGCTTGTTTGCAGTATTATATTTTGATAATACATGTTACTTTTTCCATTTCTGTAAGCAAAATATTTGTGTGGTGGGGAGATCAAGAGAAGCCACTGTAAAGGAAATGGCTCTTTGTAACTGGTCTGTGCGCCCTTCTGAGTGTCCCTGCCCCAGTTTTGATTTGTTGAACATGGACAATTCTAAAGATTTAGAATAAGCTTAATCAAACATCAAAAAAGAGCCATAACACAAGACCAAACAACAATAAAACCCTAAGCAAGAGAGTTAAATTGACCAACGGAACAAACTCATCAAGATAAATATACACCTAGACATCAACAAAAAATTACAAATCATACTAAGAAACAGAAAAGCATACCCCAGTCAAAAGTACAAACTAAAAAGCCAAAGGAGATGCAGAATTTGGACAACTAATCTAAAGGATATTTTTAAGACACTGGGTGAGTATACAGAAAAAATTGTAAACATATGTAGAAAAATGACAGAACTCATGGTAGTTGAAGGCACAATAGAAAAAATTAAACATGCTATTGAAGCACACAAGAGAAGGGAAATGGCTGAAAATTTCCCAAATCTTATGAGGGACATAGATGTAGATGTCCACGAAGCACAGCATACTCCACACATAATAAATACTAACAGAACTACTCAGAGACACATTCTAATCAGATTGTCAAATGCCAAAAAGAAAAGAAAATCCTGAAAGCAGCAAGAAAGAAGTGATCCATCATATACAAGTAATCCTTTATAAGATTAAGTGCTGATTTTCTCATCTGAAGCCATAAAGGCAAGAAGGCAACCATATGAAATATTAAGATACTGAGAGACAAAACCAGATAGTTAAATATTCTATATCCAGCAAAATATCCTTCAAGAATGATGCAGTCATTGGATCTAAGCCCCTGTTAATTAGAAACAGAGTGGACATCACCATCCCAAAATATTCAAGAAGGAGGAATGGACAAACATAATGGGGGAATGTAACTATGGACTAATGTAGACTTATTATTACTCCAACAATGGAAGAACTTGTATCATTGATATGAAGGCAGTGGCCACAAGAGGTTTTGAGGGGAGGGTGAGGGAAGAATAGGCATTTTTGGGATATTGGAATTGTCTTGCATGGCATAAGGATATGTTGTCTGGATAAAATGTGCACGTACCTTTGTGGTTGTCACATAAGACAATTTTGACATGTCATTTTTCATGGTTTGGTTATTAATCATAACATTATATCTGAGTTTCTTCAATATGATTGGTTACCTAAAACCATGGCTGACAAATTTTCAACAAATTGGCTCAGTAAAAATCACTAATAATCATGCAGCATAGGTTGATTGTTTTATGCATTTCAGGTGTGTTTTATTTTGTGAGGTTATATTTATCACTGTGCATTTTAATTTTTTTAATAGTTACCTTGATTATAACTGCAGAGTGAAATTTTCACTCTCTATAACTTGTGCGGACCCTGTGATTTATCATAACAAAATAGCACCCTTATACTACAAAAGATCAAAGACACTGCTCTGGAGATCTCCTGTTTGTTATCTCTTCTATGCTGTCAGATACTTGGTTAACTATGTCACACAATAGTTTGTACTCAGCAGGACTGTGAACAGGTGTGATCTCGCATCAGGTCTTAATACTACCATAATTTTGAAGTATGGAAAAGATAAGTGATATTTTGAGATATGCAACAATTGTAATGTGATATGAAATGAATAAAACTGTAATTTATTGCATACATTCATAAGTGAAGGAAATGCTACATTTCAGTTAGAGGTCAGAGAAAATAAAGATAAGCTGATTTGCTCAAATCAAACTCATGGACTCCTGAAATCTTTCCATGGACCCTGTGGTAGTCCATGGACTATTGGTTAGGAAACCTTTGAATAGATGAAATTTCTGAGAATAAGCTGAGATGAAAGAAATGCAAAGGTATAAAACTGAGCACATAAATGTTGTACTTAATTCAATGAAAACTTGCATGTAAAAACATTATGAAGAAAATTGCCTAGAAATGAAAAATTAGAAAATATTTAATACATACTTGATATTACAAAATGTAACAATATAGATGTAAAAGCATTGTTATAAATGAGAATAAAGCAGGCCAAGAAATTAAATACTCAAATTGTGAACGATTGATTCAGATTGCAAAAACACAGTTAACATATAAATGTGAAAATATGTTCAATGCCACTAATAGTCAATAATAGTGAAATAAAAAATATTCAGGGAACCTAATTTTCCAATAAGCAATTTGACAAATAAATTACAAATGCTCAGAGGTGGAGAGGATATGTTTAAATATGAAAACTGAATTATGAATGGAAGGTGACTTATGCACTAAGGGTTTTTACCCAGTTTTTTTTTTTATTTGTTTTAAGGCTGCATCCATCAGATCTTTGAGGAGCATCTGTCTAGAAGTAAGAGCTTAATTCACAACCTCTCCTGAATCTTTTGAGGTTTAACTACTATTATTATCATGCTCCACTGGCATGAATAAAATGTGATGCCTAAGGGAATGTCCACACTTTGAATAGACTTGGTTGGAACCCTGCTTCTGCCTCTTTACTATCTGTGAGGCTTTGAGCTAGTTACCTAATTTTTGTAGTATTTCCTTCCTCATTTGTGATAAAGGAAAAATTATA
>JAQZBX010066837.1:0-16044 GCA_029593785.1 Cabassous unicinctus
TCAGTAGGATCTCATAGAACACCTAAGTGGATATCACCCCACACTGAGGGACCCCTAAGGGCTCTGGTGACACCCAGGTCCTATACAAGTGGGGATATCCCCAGAGAATGATGCCTAATTAGTGGGCTCTTCATTGGCATCTGTGTCCCTGAGAGTAACAGAGTTGGACTCAAACAAGTCATCCCTGCACATGGTCCATCAGTCCCTTCTACTCAAACCTATCTCTGATGCAGGAGTTTTTATGTGTACTTCCAGAGACTGTATCCTCTGGCCCACCTATTTGCCAGCTGTGCCTGGAATCTCAGTGGAGCTGCAACTCCTAACCTACAGCTCAATGGACTCATCCAAGAAACCTGGCGAGGAGACGACGATGGGCAACAGCCATCCCAGGGAATGGAGAGGGCCTGCAGCTGAAGGCAAGATAATCCCATCCACTATATCCATGGAATATAAGCCCTCTCTCACTTGGAGGTGGAGTGGACATCACCTTCCAAGTTCCCTCAGGATGGGGGGAGGAGCTGTGGACTAGAGTGGAATTGGTGGTGTTCTGTTGTAGACATATTGTGATTCAAGCAATGGAAGAAATTGTAACAGTGAGGTGGAGCTGGTGGCCACTGGATATTTTTGGGACATGGAGAGGAGGGGCAGTTGAAATACTCGGGCTTTTTTGGGACTTTGGGGGTTGTCCTGAGTGGCGAAGCAGTGACGAATGTCGGCCATTTTCCATCAGAATATACCATGCAGAACTGGGTGGGAGAGAGTGTGGTCTGTGATGTGAACTGTGGTCTATGCTCGGTGGCAAGGCCCCAGGATGTGTATATCCATTGCGGGTGTAGTACCACACGGATGGGGAATGGTTGTGTGGGATGTTTTTGGGGGTATGGGCGGTGGGGAGCATGGGAATCCCTGTAGTTTCTGAGTAATATTTGGGTAATCTAGGCACCTTTATAAAATGTATATATATATATGTATAACAAATAACATTTATGTAAACAAATGCACATATATGCATATGTATTTATATATCATTTTACAAATAAAAAAAAAATTCTATAGGGCAGGCTACAAGCCTCTGATGAAGTCCTGAGTGAGTTCCCCATGAGAAGCTTTCTGCCTGAATACAGATAGGCATTCTCTCTGTGTCCCTAAAATCACTTCTTTTAAAGCCTTCAACTGATTTTATGAGATACCTATCATTGTTGAAGGGCATCTCCACAGCTGACTGTGGATGTAATTAGTCATAGATGCAATCAGCTCACTGATGATTTAAGTTCATGAAATGTCCTCATAGTACAATTTGGCCAGTGTTTGCTTGAGCAAACAACTGGGCACCATTACCTGGCCAAGTTGATACATGAGCTGAACCATCACAGTCTAACCCTTGTCAACTTGGAAGCAATACACATCACCTTAAATCATACTTAATCTCTAAATACAAACAATAACCAATAAATTTTTGTGTGAAAATACTCACCTGTCCTGCATACAAACAGAAACACGCTAAATCCAACCAGCATGAGATGGAAGTTCTTCAGTTATATTCACTCATAAAATTGACATTCTAAAATTTAATATTACTCATATAATATAAACTTATATAAATTATGCCATATGATAAGGGGATAAAATAGGGAAGAAAGCAAAGATATTTGCTTTATGTACATATACAAACATACCAAAACAAATTAGAAATATTGAAGACCAATCATGTTCCTTCCAAATCCCTGACCATCCAGAAAAACCATTGACAACAGTTCATGAATCAGTGCACAGAGACACCTCTGGCCATATCTCCTTCTAAGCAAAATAAACAATTATGTGTACTACTTGAAGTTCCTCCCACTGGGAGGACTTCCTTTCATCACTGCCACTTTCAGGTCGTGCCTGCATATCATGCAGAACCATTTGTAAACCAACCCTGAGTTTTCTCTTCCTCAGTCAACTGACTGTAAGAAACTACCAAAGGGGCCATAATTATGGGTGTGTAAGAGAAGTTAATGTGACCCCAATGGGGGCCACGTTCATGTGGGCAACTTCCTCAGGTAACTTACTTGTGCCTTCAGAATCCACTGGAACTAGGTCCAGGCTGCTGTGCATGTTCAAATTTATAGTTTGATGGGTCAGACAACACCCAGCTCAGGCAATTCATGTCTCATGATAACTTGGTGGCTCATTGTTAAGTATTCAGTCTCTACTAAGACCCAGTAGCAGGCCAAAATCTTTTTCACAAAAGGAGATTACTTGTTTGCAGAGGAAGTCAAGGCTTTGCTCTAAACCCTTCTGAGTCTGAATTGAGATTCTCCTGTAAGGGCCTGCCAAAAAAGATACAGATGGAATTTCTATTTGTGACTGACACTACCAGCACCATTGGATCTGCTGGATCATATGGCACAAGAGGCAGAGCTCCTTTCAGAGCAGCCTGGACTTATTGCAGAGCCTCCTCTTCTTCCACTACTCACTTAAAACTAGCAGCTTTTCTAGTCATTTACTAAATTGGCTGGAGCAGCACAACAAAATAAGGAATTTGTTGTCTCCCAAATCCAAAGAGGCCAACTAGGGATTGTGCCTCTTTCTTGGTCATAGGATGTGGCAGATGCAAAAGCTTATCTTTGACTTTAGAAAGGATATATTGACATTTCAAATACCAGTGGGCACCTAGAAATTTCACTGAGGTGGAAGGCCCCTGGATTTTTGTTGGATTTATCTCCCATCCTTGACATGCAAATACCTTACAAACAAGTCTATATTAGTTGCTACTTCTTACTCACTAGGTCCATCCAATGTCATATTATCAATGAAGTGGAACAGTGTGATGTCTCATGAGAGAGACAGATCAAGCTCCTTTTGGACAATATAATGAAATATGACAGAAGATTTGTTGTGCTGATGAGCTAGGGAAATGAAGGTATATTGCTGGCCTTGCCAGCTCAAAACGAACAGTTTACGGTGATCCTTACCAACTGAAATTGAGAGAAAAGCACCTGACAGAACTATAGCTGCATCCCAGGTACCAGGGTATATGTAGATTTGCTCAAGCTTTGATACCACACTAGAACAGCAGCTGTGATTGGAGTCATGATCTGGTTAAGTTTATGATAATCTACTGTTCTCAAGGTCCATCTGTTTTCTGCACAGTCCAAGTAGGAGAGATAAATGGGAATGTACTGGGAATTGCCATCTCTGCATCCTTCAAGTCCTTGATGGAGGTACTGATCTCTGCAATCCCTCCAGGAGTCCAGTATTGCACTTGATATTCTACTTTTCTACATAAGGGCAGTACTAGTGGCTTCAACATGGCCTTTCCTACCATAATAGTCCTCATTTCACTATTCAGAGAAGCAATGTTGGTATTCCACCATTTGATGAATATGTATATTCCAATCATGCATTTTGGAACTGGGGGAAGATCACAGAATGGGTCTGGGGTCACATCTGAACCAGTATGAGTTGGACCTGAGCTAAAACTCCATCAATCACCTGACCTCAATAGGCCTCTGCTCTGACTTTGGGACCACAGAGACATTTGGGTCTCCTGGAATTAATGTCACTTCTGAGCCAGTGTCTAATAATCCCCAAAATATCTGATTATTTCTTTTCCTCAATGTACATATTCCCTTACAAAAAGGCATAGGTGTCTTTGGGGATGGTTGGGAAGAAGATTAAAAGTATAAAATTTAGGCAGTGTAACAGGGTATTTCAGCAAGCGAGCCTAGCCTTCCCATCATTAAAGGATCTCTGGGTATATTAGCTGTCTCAATTTTGAGAATTAAGGGGACATAACTCTCTATTGCTATCATTTACATAAGAACTTTGTTCCCTTGACCTAGAATGCTTATGTTTTTACATATCACACAGGAATTTACTAGACTGCCCATTTATTTCCTTATAGGTACCCCATGATTAGTCAAGATATTAGGTCTCTGTGACTCAGACTATTTTGATTCCTACTTTGAGCCTGGTTGTTCATTATGGTATCCATGCCCACCTTCTCTTTTGTGAATAAGTGCTGCTTTTTGGCTTTTCTCCACCCAGGATCTGATCATCTCCATAGGGTTTAAGGATCCACGTTCAGTGACATTGATTACTAAGGCAATAGTTCACCTACAGAGAAGAGTAACCACAGAGTTATTCAGGGAATATGGAGTTAGTCTCAGAAATTGATTCCACACAATCTTGGCAAAGGGTGAGTCCCCTGGGCAATCCTGGGGTGCATGAGCAAGTTTTACATGGTAAATCCATTCTAACTTTCCAATCTCCCTAAGCCTTTGGATCCCCTCATCTACAGCATAAAACTGCAGTTCTGACATTTCAGACACAGTTAATGTCAGCCATATTTTGATCCACCTGTCATTCAGCCACCTGAATAAACTGTTAAAGCCATTTCTAACTCCTGTAAAGTTATAAAACTGAATCAAGAATCTCTGCTTAGTGGGCCCATATCAATACATTCAGCTGATCCAACTTTATATTCCTTCCTCCATTAACTCACATCATTAATATCCATTTCCACACATATTCCCCAGATTTCTGTCTATATGAATTGCAAAGCCCATGTAATTCTTTGGGAGTCTTACATATATCCTCAGGGGCTACACTTGGTAATTCACCTTTGGGGGCTTGTTGGGACTTTAGTCTAGTTATAGGTCCAGAAGTTGTTTCCTCAGGGAAGATCATTGTGGGTTTACCTGGCAAAAACTCAACAGAATTTAGGGTTCCATTTTCCCACTGCCATCATTGTCAACCCATATGTCTCCATTCAAAATTTCAGGATCAATTCCTTTCCCTTCAATATCATCACTTTAACAGCAGACAACCAGTAAGGTTGAAATTTTAGATCTTGTTGTAACTCTCCTACCTGTACCATGAGACACTGGGTCTGGTTTGCAAAGATCTGAATTCTTTGGCAGCAGGGAACAGATTTCCTTTCAAGGCACATATAGAAACTTTCACATCATTCATGTGGTGCTTAAGTTGAAAATTTGAAACCTCAAACTCATCCCTTACTTTGGGAACAGTATCCAGTATATTTAGGAACAACCAGCCAACATCACTGTAGTTTTTAACTTCACAACTTCCTGATTGTTGGAAATGGAGTCATTAGTGTCTTTGCATCTCATCAGAGTAGAAGTCAATTGTTAAAAACCACACACTAATTCTGATATATGACTTTTAAGATTCTATTTCTCAAATACCACTCCCAGTACCAAGCTGTAATAATCAGGGCTTTCTAGGGAAACAGACTGACAAGTTATTGTTGTAAATAAATGACATTTTATAAAATTATCTCATTCAACTGTAGGGATGCATAAGTTCAAATTTTAGAGGGCAGGCTGCAAGAAAGGAACTCTGAAGAAGGTCCTTGAGTTTCCTAAGAAAAGGTGTCTCTCTGAAGCAAAATTGGGAATTCTCTCTCTGACTACCAAAATCACTCCTCACTTTAAGGCATTCATCTGATTGGATGAAATATCTCTCCTTGTGGAAGACAATCTCCTTAGTTGATTGTAGATGTAAAGAGCCATAAGTGCAATCAACTCACTGATTTAAGTCCATGAAATTTCCTCACGGTACAATTTGGCTAGTACTTGCTTGACCAAACAACTGGACAACATTACCTGGTTAAGTTGACACATGTCTCTAACCATCATCACCATTGTAGACAGGCCCTCTACCTGAAGACCACTTCTCTCAGATTCTACCTCCAGTTCTTTAAAACAAAGTTTATGTTCCCCATGGAGAATGAATATTACCTTTCATAAGGTTCTGACTATACAGATGTCCACTGTTATCAGTTTCTCCATTACAAAACAGATAGTTTGAATATTTTAGATGAAATACAATTAGAAACCATTTTATTTAGGCTCACCCAGATACATTGCAATTTCAGCTGATGGTCAGTGACAGGCTTTGTTATTAAGAATCCATTTTAGACATTTTCCTTCCAAAAAGAAGCAAAAAGAAAGATGAATGCAAATAAATGACAATCTCCAAAAACCTTGCTATATTGGATGTCATGGTACATAAAGCAAGAAAACATTTTATCCATCACAGTAATTATGAAGCAAAGTATTTGGAATAATTATTTTGCTAAATATGCAAAGTTAAAATGAAGATCAAAACACATTTACTAATATTCCAGAAAGTGCAAATAAAACTATTTAATTGCTAGGTATTAAGTTACCAGGAATAAATTATTTCTCACTCACAGATTGGCTGGTAACCAAAGAAATACAATGGGAATAAAACAGGGAACTAATACATAATTCATCCAAATTAGTATTTTTGTAAATATTATTTATGCCTTCTGTTGGTGCTAAGGAAACCTTGGAAAATAAGATAAAAGTAGAGGGGTGTTGTTTTAGACAAATATATTTATACAAGAATCAAAATGTCCTACAAAGAGTCTATAAATAAAAGTTATTGCAGCATTAGACCAACAAGTCCATAAAAAGAATAATGCTTTTCAAGAAATAGTACCAACTTTTTATGGCAATTTAGGATATGATAAAGTATGTGAAAAGAAATAAAACAAAATAAAATTAATATGGCTAAGAGATTTTAAAAATGGGGTTGGGAGGCCATTCAGGAGGTTACCCTTATGCAAATCTGAGCCAGAGTTCATAAATTGCCAAAGTGTGTATAGTTCATAGCCACAAGCAAAAATGTTCCTCAAAACCCCAAGGAGAGTTGCCCAGCTTTTGCTAAAATCAGGATTGAGTACTGAGTGTCCACATTTATCACTACCATTTGATATTGTACTAGACATTCTAACCAGGATAATTAGGCTACATAAGAAATAAGGGTCATCTTGTTTGGAAAGGAAGAGTAAATCTACCTTATACATAAAATAATCAAAATAATCCATTTGTATAAAAGCTATTAGAGGTAATAAATGAGTTCAGCAAACCTTCACAATTTAAGATCAATATAAAAATAGCAGTTGTATTCCTGTGTACTACCAGCAAACAATCCAAAATTAAAATTAATGAAAGATTCAATATTCAATAGCACCAAAAGGATACAAAATTATGAATAAATTTAACCAAGGGATAATAGTTGAACATGAAAAATCATAAGGCAGTGTTGAAAGAAATTTTTAAAGTTCTAAATACATGGAAAGGTATCCCGTGAAATTAAATCAACTCATCAAAGTTGCAGGATACACAATTAAGACACAAAAACTGATTGTGTTTCTATACACCAGCAATGAACATTTTGATATGGGAATTAAATTTCATTTACAATAGCATCTAAAAAGTAGCTTATCTTGGAATAAATTTAACCAAGAAAGTAGAGGAGTTTAAACTGCTAATGACAAAACAGCTGAAAATGTTAAGTAAACATAAATAAACGCCAAGATATCTATGCTTTTGGATTGGAAGAGTTAATAGTCTTAAGATGCCAATATTCCCCAAAGAAATCTACAAATTTATAGAATCATTATCAAAATTTCAGGAAACTTTCATTGAATTAAGGGAAAAGCCAAACCTCAAGTTCCTATTGAATCACAATTGTTCCA
Source organism: Cabassous unicinctus (assembly GCA_029593785.1). Classification (NCBI taxonomy): domain Eukaryota; kingdom Metazoa; phylum Chordata; class Mammalia; order Cingulata; family Chlamyphoridae; genus Cabassous; species Cabassous unicinctus. The sequence goes on from JAQZBX010066837.1 coordinate 7,517, forward strand.
TAATGGCCCCAGCAATATTGCTAAAGAAGGACAAATTTGGAAATCTCATGCTTTTTACTTTCAAAACTTACTACAAAGCCATGGCAATCAAAACACTGTGGTTCTTATGAAAAGAGAGATATATAGACCAATGGAATTAAATTTAATTTCCAGAAATGAAACTTCTCATTTGTGGCCAAATGATTTCTGTCAAGAGCACGAAGTACATTAAAGAAGGAAGTGAATGGTATCATTAATAAATGGTGCTGGGGATTCTTAATGTCCACATGCTAAAAATTGAACTTGGGTCTCTACCTCATACCATATAGAAATATTAAATAAAAATAGATCAAGAATTGAATATAAAAGATCAAACTAAAATGCTATTAAAAGTTAACATAGGGGAAAACTTTCATGACCATGGATTTGACAGTGAATCTTGGATATGGAACCAAAAACATGCACAACAAGATTAAACTTTTAAAAATCACAGGACATTATCAAGAAAATAAAAGGCAACCTGCAGAATGGTGAAAGTGTTTGCAAAATATATATCTGGTAAGGATTTAATATCTAGAATTTAGAAAGTACTTCTACAATTCAAAAACATAAAGAAAAACAACCCATTTAAAAATACTGAAAAGTTTGAAGAAACATTTTTCCTAGGATAATATATAAATCACCATTAAGCACATGAAAGGGTGCTCATCATCATTAACCATTAGGGGAAAAAAATTAAAATTAAAACCACAAGATACCACTTTACACACACAGGATGACTATTATTTTTTAAATGGGAATTCCATTTCTAGCTATATATCTAAAGAAATTTAAAACAGGATCTCAAACACATCCATGTACAACAATATTCATAGGAGCATAATTGAAAATAACCAAAAGGAAAAAAAATATGTGTTCATCAAAATATAAATGAATAAATAAAATGTGGTACACACAAAATGAAATATAATTCATCTGTAGGTAGAAATTAAATTCTGATACATGATGTAATATCAGTAAACCTTGAAAACATTATGCTGAGTGAAATAAGGAAGGTACATGAGGATAAATCCTGTATTATTTATCCTCATGATATGAAATCTCCAAATAAAGCAATTTTGTACAGATGGAAGTTATCAGGGAATAAGGGGGTGGTTTTTGTTTGGTGGTTTTAGATTATTTGTAATTTTAGAAATTAAAAAAATATAATATATAAAGGAGAAATTTGTGTCTAATCCTCCCTGCAAGCAATTTCTGAAGGACAAAGTCTCAATAAATACCAAGCTAGTGCATGACATAGTCATATTGCATGAAGCCAACCTAAATATTAGATTTTGTCTTAAGAGGAAAATATTGAATCCTTTTCATAAACAAAGTGACTTAAATTCCATTTACAATAGCTACTAAAAGAAGAAAATATTGAGGAATAAATTTATCCAATTACTTGTATTCAGAAACTGATAAAACATTGTTAAAAGAAAACAATGATAATCTAAGCAAATGGAAGGATATTCTATGTATATGGGTTGTAAGACTAAATATCATTAAGGAATCAATTCTACCCAAACTCATCTACAGATTTAATGCAATCCTGATAAAAATTCCAGTATCCTTCTTTGTAGAAATGGAAATGCCAATTATCAAATTTATCTGGATTTGAGAAGGCTAAGACTAAGGAAGGCTAAGGGCCCATGAATAGCCAAAATTATCTTAAAAAAGAACAAAGTTGGAGTACACTCACTTCCAGAATTTAAAGCATATTATGAAGCTACAGTGGTAAAAACAGAACGATACTAAGAAAAAGGTAGATAGACCAATGGAAATGAATTGAGAGTTTGGAAATAGACTCTCACATCTGTGGTCTAGTGAGTTTCACAAGGCTGTCAATTCCACTGGGCTGGGTCAGAACAGCCTATCAGCAAATGGTGCTGGGAAAACTGGATATCCATATTTAAAAGAAAGAAAGAGGACCTTTATCTCACACCTTATATAAAAATTAATTCCAATTGGACCAAGGGCATAATTATAAATCTAGAACCATAAAATTCCTAAAAGAAAATGTAGGGAAACATCTTCAAGATCTTATAGTTGGTGGTGGTTTCTTGGACCTTACACCCAAAGCATGAGTAAAAAAAAAAAAAAATGAAAAAGAAAAAGATGAATGGGACTGCCACAAATGAAACACTTTCATTGTTCAACAGACTTTGTCAAACAAGTAAAAAGTTGGCCTACTAGTGGGAAAAATCTTCAGAAATCTGATAACAGATTGATCTCCATGTTATACAAGTTGATCACACAACTTAATGACAAATGACAAGCAAACCAATTAAAAATTGACCAAACAATTGAGTAGACATTTTTCTGAAGTGGACGAAAGACACATGAAAAAATGTTCAACATCACTGGCTATTAAGGAAATGAAGATCAAAACCACAATGAGATATTATCTCATACCATACAGAGTGGCCATTATTAAAAGTACAGGTTACTACAAGTGCTGGAGATGATGTGGCAAAATAGGAACATTCCTTCACTGTAGGTGGGAGTGTAAAATCTTGCAGCCTCTGTGGAAGATGACCTGGCAGTTCCTCAGAAAATTAAATATCAAACTGTCATATTATCCATACACCCCACTGTTAGGAATATATTCTAAAGAACTGAAAGCAAAGTCATGAATAGATATTTGCACACCGATGTTATAATGGCACTATTCATGATTGCTAGAAGATGGAAACAACCTGTTTGTCAATCAATGAATGGATAAACAAGATGAGGTATATTCATATGATGGAATATTATTTAGGTGTAAGAAGAAATCATCTGGTGAAGCACATGATAATATGGTGGAACCATGAGGAAATTATGTTGAGTGAAATGTCTGACACAAAAGGATAAATGTTGTAATTTCTCTCTGGTATGAACAGAACACAGTGAGTAGACTTATGGAGGGAGTTGGACTATGAAGTGTAGATTGGTGGGAAATGAAATGTAGGATGAAAAGGGGGAGATGATACTGGATGTATGTAGAATGTTTAATAGGGTCAAATATAAATATGTAACAATGACTTGATGGTTACATATTATAATGAATATAGGAAACACTGTTGATTTATAGATGTGATTGTAGCTGAAAAATGTAGTCCAGGAAAACTAATGTTAGTTTAATGATAGCTGTAGGAGAATATTGTGAATGTATAACAATGATTTTGCCTGTAGACAAGGATTGTGGTTAATATAAATGCAGGAATGTTCTACTACAGGGTTTTAATATGGTAATAATGGGAAAATATAACTAATGTAAATTACAGACTACAGTTAACAAGAAACTTGTAATTTTTTCCCTGTAAAACCAAAGTTGGTGCTACCTTAAAGCTAAAGGTTTAAAAAAAGTAAGATATGTATATGATTAAGCATTTTATCCTCCTTCTTCAATTTTTTTTCATTAATAAGCATACTTTCACTGTGTCCTTTAGCTAATCTGTGTTCATCTGTGCATATTTCAGGATAATGATAGAGAAATTGAGTTAGCAGTTGGAATTAGATAAGATAAAATGTACCTTTAATAGAACTTTATTAGAAATAATGTTTCTATAACTTGTTGAGCAACCTTTTGATGTTCTTTTATTTTTGAATTTGAAGTACTTATTTTAAAAACACAAACATGAAAAATAACATGAAATGCTTTCTACATTTAACCCACTCCATTCTCAAGAAACATGAAATGATACTAAGGTTTCAGGTATCATGCTCCAAACTCCTCCTCTGCTTTTGTTCTTAACTTCTGTAATAAACCAGTATCTGGGCAATCCAGCCATGAGAAATTGAAGCCAAGAAGTATTACCAGGTTGAGAGGTCTTTGAGTTCCAGTGAAATGATTTTCCAAGGTAGCAGATCAGTTGAAGAGCTGGAAGACTGATATTATTAGTTTTCTGTCTTGTGAGAACAGTGGGATAGGATTCCAGTCTCCTTGACCCTTCAAAATCTGCACATCTCTGGAAGTTAGTTAGTTCATGTTAAAATTCAGTGGGCACTCTCAGAACAGTTTAATACATATAGAGCAAAGACATTGTCCTTTGAAATAGTTATGGGCCCAGTTCATGAAAAGTAAGGCATTTCACCTTGGAACAACTCTGTGGGTTCAGGTCAGTCTGGTCTCTGTCACATTTACTACACTCTTCTATCTTATCCCCTCACTCTCTTTTCCAGGATTCCTCTGGCACCATAGGCTGTGGTTCCTTCAGTTTAAAGTGTGTAGTTGAAATACCACCTTGCCCACTCAGATTGGGCATATTGACAGCATTAAGGACACAAGCTAGAAGTGCCCTTAAGTGTCCTTTATCAGAGAGGCTGCTGAAAAAGGCTGAATAGTCAGATTAAACCTGAGATGATGGTGTGATGCAGACACCCTGGAAGAAGGGTATTGTCTTTGGTTCTGTCAATCTCAGAGCCTCAAGGGTCATGAAAGATTGCTGGGAAACCAAAGTTCCTCTAAACTCAGTGTGTTGAATATCTAATTAAGGAGGCCCAGGCAGCCCCTGCAAGAATTCTCAGATCTTAGCCCAAGTCAACATTGGGGAAATTCCTTACTAGAGTAAATGAACATTATTCTCTGGGATCTTTAGAGAAAAAATTTCAAAGCTGTTTATATACTTTGAGAGATAAGAGTTGAGAATGCTTGGGGCTAGGAAAGCTGCCCAAAGGAGCCTCATTATACTACCATAAGGGACTTATTAAAGATTTTTGGGTTTTGTTCTTGTTTTATGTTCTTATAACTGCTTTATTTTATTATATTTTTATAAGCATCTTGGTCTACAAGCTGGCTTTTATAGCAAATATTGACTGGTTTTATTAATTCTTGATTGTTAAGTAACATCTGGAATGTGTTTTGTGTTCATTGTGATAGTTCCTCTTTAATCTGAACAGAGGAGTTTGTTCACAGCTCAAACTTTGAGGACAAACAGCCCCTTGAACTCAAAATTTCTCTTATGGCATATGACAGCCTCTCACCAAACCCAGGATGGAAAAGATACTTGTAGGCCAAATGAGGAGATAAAGACCTATTGGAATATTTGCAATATATTGGGGGATGGGAGATGGTTCATAAAAGTCGAGGTCCTAATCCACCAGGCAAAATGTACAGCCCTCCATCCCTATGGACCAATGATGAGAGCCTCTGATGTTGAAGATCAACAAAAGGAAGACCAGTCTAGAGAAATACATAAATCCCAAACATTCATGTTTGACTCCCACCAACCTCTTTCTCCTAATATAGTTTTTACAGAATGTTTTCATTGATATATGAACATACATAAACATGAAGTGCAGAGTAAAAGTTGTGACTTTCTAATGTAAATAGGCATTACACCATACAGGGATCCCATGCATCACATCTCGATTGGCACTTTGCATTGTTGTGATCCATTTATAAAAACTGGACAAGAGCATCATTGAAAGATTACTAAGAACTATAGTCCATGTCTCACCTTGGGTGTACATTTGTCAAGCAGGACACAGAAAGCTCTTTAGGTGAGTTTTCTTTTCTATCATTTTGTTTCATTTTAAAAGAGCTGGGAGAAGGCACAGCATGTGAATACGGACCCCAAAACAGTTGATCCATCTCAATGAAATTCAGATGAGGGAGACTTTAACAGGAAACATCACCAGAAGTCAGGGGGAGATGGTTCATAAAGATAAAGTGCTGAATCCCTGGTAAGAGTGTACAGCCCTCCATCTCTATGCACCCACAATGACAGCCTTGAACTTTAAAGAGCAACAAATGGAAGACCTGACTCAAAAATGGGTAAATCCAAAACCTCCATGTATGATGATCACCACCCTCTTTTGTTTCTTTAAATAGATTTTTTCCTGAAGTAAGTCCTTTGCACATGAACACACACAAACATTAAGTGTAGAGTAAAATTCATGAACTTACAAAATAAACATACATAATGTCCTACAGGGGTCCCATAGATCACCCCTCCACTGACACCATGCATGATTGTGATCCACTTTTTACAAACTGTGCAAGGGCATCATCCAAATAGGACTACTACCTACAGTCCCTATTGTCCATCTGGTGAATTTTTCCACCCACCACACTTTTTTTTTAAATCAATTTTTTGATGCATGTTAACACAGCACCAAATTTATCCAAAGTGTACAACCAACAGCATGTGGTATAATCACATAGTTGTGTGTTCACCACTTCAACCATTATGACAGCTTTTTCATTGTTTCCATACTACTGATAGTAAACAAAAAGCAGGCACACAAGGAAATGCCTTACCCCTAAATCTCTGTTTACCCTGCTGTACATAGCAGCTCTTTCCAATTATTCTTCCACCATTATGTCTCTGTTTATTAAGCAGTTTTACTGAGATACATGCACATACCATATGATCTACCCAAAGCATTTAATCAATGGTTTTTGTTTTTTTAGCTGTTTGTTAGAAAACTTTATTGAAAAAATATAAAATAAAATAGAAAATAGATCAAAAGAAACTGTAAATTTTAAAAGAGAGCTGAAAGGCCAGGTTCGATTTAATATAATTAGGAGGCTAGTTGAGAGAGACAGAGAGAGATAGAGAGAGGGAGGGAGGGAGGGAGAGAGAGAATGCCAAATAGTGGCATGAATGGAGAACAATGCTCATGTGAATGCAAAATATAACAGTACAACTGCATTGGAAGACAGTGTCCCTTTCTTATAAAGTTACCAAATGACCCTGTAAACACACTTCTACCTATTTATCCAAGTGAATTGAAATTATTTTCACACAAATTCCTGTACACAAATATTGAAGCAGCTTTTTTCGAGGTCACCAAAACCTGGAAAAAAATGAAATGTTCATCAACAGGTGGGGCAAAGAAGACAAGGGGAAATAATTGCTGAGTAATATGATAGCCTGCATTGCCCCCCCTCAACCGGGGTGGGGGGGAAGAGGCAATACAATGGTAACATTAAAACTACAAGGCCCTCCCCTATTTGCATGAAAAAGGAGACACACCCATCACTGCTGGCCTAACCTCCAAGGCAGGTGCCCTCTGGCGCACACTTCATGAAGGCAAATCTTTACTAAAAAAGATGAGAAGATGCAATGGGGAGAGCATTTCTTTGGGGTTTCAGATAGACTAGACCCCGTGGTCATCCCCAGGGAGGGACATCTTTGACACAGTCATGGAGGATTTATGTACAGGGAAATCTCTTCCCTCAACTGACACCCCCTCCCAACTTCAGCATGGCTAGGGACCCAGTGGAGCTATAGGCAGGTCCTGAGGGGTTCTGTCAGTTCAGTCACAGAGCCTGGCCTATCAAACCCTGGTGGGTGGTGCAGATGGAACATGTCTGCTGCCGATTTGGATATTCAGGCACAATCCTTTATTTGTTTATTAAGCAGTTTTATTGAGATATATTCACATACCATCTGGTCTAGCAAAAGTGTACGACCAATGCCTTTTTAAAAAGCTGTTAAAAAAGACCTTTATTGCAAAATTGTAAATTAAAATAGAAAACAGATGGAAAGAAATTGTAAATTTTAAAGGAAAGTGTAAGGCCAGGTTAGATTTCATATAATCCATGATAAGCATGATAAATTGGCAGGGACGACCATCCTGCAGGACACAGGCCCCCCACTCGGGCCTGTTTCGGCAGGTTTCAGGTTCTGTGTTGGAGGGTGGCATGGTGGGCACTACTAGGTGGGGACTCGGAAAGATTTTGGTTGTGTGGGCCAGCCCAGGCCTGCACACCAAGAGAGGGAGTGAACCAGAGGGTCCTGAGGCATTTGGGAAGTGGGCCAAGCCTCAGGTGAGCTTGGGACACGTGCGTCCTTACTTTCTTGAAACTATACTGGTCGGGGGTGGAAATAATCATGCTCTGGCTATTTTTCACAGGGTGGGACTGGGCTTAGGAAAATGGGATATTTTCCTGACAGAATTGAAAACTGGGGTCTTCCTCACATGTCTACAAATAACTCGAATCCACTCGGACATAATCTAGAGTGAGCCTCCACAGATGAGCACAAGTGCTTACTCATGGCTACCATCTTACTCACGTATGACAGCCATGCCAAGTAGGATCAACTAAAATATTTAGTCTAGGGTAGCTTAACATTCCCAATCACAACGGGCAGATGATCCCATGAATAGAACCACAAAGGAGAAAAATCATAGGAGCATCTAGAAGAGATGCTTGTTCATGAAAAGTAAAACAGATCAGAACAAACAAACAGAAAAGAAAATTAAATTAAATTAAACTAAAGAGAGAGAGAGAACTGGGTAGGGTGCTGTGGGCCTGGTCTGACCTGGGGCCTGCTGATGGTCTTTTGTGCCCTTGTCCTGCCTAACCCCGAGCCCTATGCCCCTCTTACCCACAGAAGGCTACATTTCTTTTTGAATGCATGCACTGTCATCAGTAGGCAGGGATATTGTACTGTTTCAGATGCAAGGACTGCTATCTCCTGTGGTCACCACTAGATCTGTATCCCTCAGCTGAATTAAACATTTTCAGTGGCCAGTGTCAATGTCAGGAAACCATGTAGTTTTTGAAAAAAGAG
>JAQZBX010066838.1:0-16042 GCA_029593785.1 Cabassous unicinctus
ACCTGGGAAAGAAAAGCCTGTCTTCCTTCACTGTCCATGCTGATCAGCAGGTGGCACTCATTGGCAAACTCCTCCATGAAGATGAATCTCAGTGTCTACTAATTAGCTCTTCTGAACCAGTGATTCAGGTCATGGTGGTTACATTCAACCCTCAGCTGTACCCTCCATCTTTTCAGGGAGTAATACATCCTTTCCTTTCTCTGTTGGCCACTCAGATGCAGGTTATGCCAAGACTCTTTGCCTTTGAGGTGGGGGATGGGTGGTGTTCCCACCCATGGGTCATCAAATCATGGTTTTACCTTTGGATTTTTATTTTCTCACTCCCCAGTGCCTCCTAAAGGGTGTGTGCAACACTCTTCTCATCTTCAGGTCCCCAAAGCACCTCCCTTGGATGACTTCTATGCCTTATCCCCTATTTTTTGCAAGAGAGGTGCTCCCTGCCTGAGCTACTCTGATGCTGCCACCTTGGATTTGAAAATCTATGTCTTCATTTATATAAGGCTCAAGTAAGAAGGTGGAGACCCAACTTGGTTCATGTATTACTGTAATATTCCAATCAAAAGCAATCTAATCAAGTGATCAAATCAAGGTCCCTTAACTGAATCTAATGCAGTCAAAGGGTGTCACATCCACAGAAATAGATTTGTTCAAAAAATATAATCTTTTCTGGTATTCACTAAATTTAAACTGTCACAGTATCTAAATTATCCTTGTCATTATTTTTTAAGTCATCTCTTCAAAATTAAACTTTGTCACATGGACAGATCATCTGTTTTGCCATTACAACCCCACTCCCTGGCCCAGGACTGAATCCCAGAACACATGAAATCAATGTTCAATTCTGACCAAAAAAGTATCCCTCACTTGTCTCAAGATTGTTGCAATATAATTAAGCTCTAAATTCATAGGAATATATAAGAGAACAATAAAATTTAATACTTGGTATATTAGTCAGCCAAAGGGATGCTGATGCAAAGTACCAGAAATCTGATGGGTTTTATAAAAGGCATTTATTTGAGGTAAAAATTTACAGCTACAAGGCCCTAAAGAATACATCTCAAGGCTACTTTCTCACCAAAATCGGTTACCATTTGTTGAAATAAGATGGTGGGTGATTTTTGCCTTCTTTCTTCTTCTAAATGCTCTGTTGCCATAGCTTTTTCTGATCTCAGCTTTAGGCTGCCATAGGGCTTATCTCTCAGTCTCCCTATATCAGTCTGGCATAGGGCTCATTTCTTTCCAGGCCTTATCTGCTGTTCAGCTGAAAACCATCAGGTGAATGGCATGTCTGTCTCTAGTGCTACAGGATCAAAACTGACAAAGTTGTCTCTCTCTTCCATGTGTCTTCTTGAGTGAGTGCCCATTTTATATCAGCCCACAAAGAGGGCAAACACTCAACCCTGAGTCACACACTGCTGCCATGTTTAATGCAAAGCCCTAATCTTCTATCAAGGAAACTTAAAACCTTTGAATTTAATAAAACAAAAGGGTGTCTCACAGATACCAGATCAATTTACAAATGTAATTTTTCTCTTTTTGGGGGCATTCAAATATAATATTAAACTGCTATATTGGTTATAGAAAATGATTGTTACAAAAATAATTGAGTACAATTTTTTCAAATTTCAGAAGTGTGTGTAAAAAAAGTAAAAAAAAAATATTCCTTTTGGAAACAATTGCACCCAAAATCAAAATATTTTCCTTGCTTTTTTAAAATGTACAAATAATTTATTCTCCTTTCTCTCAGGAGATACTCTAAGAATTGTAAACTTTTAATTTTATATAAAAAGAGTTGAAACGCACACTAATAGGGTCAAATCAACAATGAAGATATATAATTAATTTCTGGCATGCCTAATATTTTAGGCTTGATAAAAGAAAAACTTTTCATGCAATTTAGAGTCTCTGACTTTATTGAATTAAAAAACCAGGCAGCATCCCATTCAGAAAGCAGAAAGGAGCTCTGTCAAGGGAGTGGAAAAGGGAAGTTCATATAGGGAGAAGTTGGAAGCTAATGAGGAAATGTTCTGATTGGCTGATGTTGCTTCAATTTTATATAAGGGTGTGTTACAATTTGGGGAAGAGGTATACATTGATTAATATAGTAAGCCTGTCCATTCCGATAAGCTATCTCTACTGTACCAAAAGTAGTTTTATTACCAAGTGTTGCCTTGACTGTGGTTCTGTAGAATGTGTTCAACTTAATCAGAAAGTCCCTGCAGGACAATTGTTTTTGTCTTCTGGAATTCTCTTCTGGAAAAGATCATCCTTCCCAGGAATGCTCAATGCAGACAGCCATTTTATTTTCCTCCACAAGATTGTAGGATTTTACCTTCATTAGCATATCAGATGCTTCTGAACTGAAGAGACCTGGATTGTGTGATATTTCTCTTCCTTGATAGTAAAATGCACATAATAGAAGCATGAAAAAAATAGTTTTCCATTGAATAGGGATTGGCAGCATAACTATTGTACTTATATAAAGCAACATTGGTGCTCCTGTATGAGAGAATGCTGGTTGTTTTACAATTCTTAATAGACATAAAAAAGCAGGACTGAGTCTCTTTCTGAAAGTTCCCCACAACATTGCCCAAAATACCCAGAATCCACAAGACAGTGAGACCTCTGGATAAAGGCATGAAGTTTGCTAATATCTTTGGAGATATTAGCAGAATTAGAGAATAAAATGATATTACCTATTTTCATTAACTGTATTTATATGTTTTACATAATTGGGGGAAAGATTTATTTTTAGGCATTCTTTGATTAGATTTTTCTTCATTGCACATTCACACAAAATGTGCCCTTTCCCATGACTGATGAGATTATTAGCAACATAAATAGTCACCATAAAAACTGATTTCTCTAGAGTAAGAAAGAAGCTTTGAGGTCTGGAATATGGTGAGAACATCCTCAAGGGGAAGCCACTCTCCCTGGATTTTACAAGTCTTTTAGTTCTGATGAATTCCTGAATTTTCCCCATGAGGTATGGGCCTCCTTTATTGTGTAAAGAAGTTTTAATCTGAAGATAGCTGTGTAATCTGAGTGTAGGCATTTGGGGTCAGACTATCAGGGGGCAGGTTGGGTTATTGTGGAAAAGGAATTCCTCGAGAATTTGATTCATAAGAAATGGTCAGTTGTGAACCTGCATTATATTAGAATTCTGAGGTATATTTTTCTGCAATGAGTCCCATGACAGAGAGGGAAAACAATGAAAAAAACAAATAAATAAATATGTAGTGACAAATGCTGATGGTCAAGTAGTGTTCTGTACAAGAGAACAGGGAAGGAGAAGGGAAAGGCCTAGCATGGGACCAGGGAAAGTTCAGAAATGGGAAGAATTCTGAGGGTTTGACACTTAAACTGATACTGCAGGAATTAACTAAGATTGTAAATAAGAGATGAACTTTTCATTTGTTATCTTTTAATTTAGGTGCTTGTAAATGTTGGAGGAAAATAAATAAAAACAATATAATCTCCCAACCCAGAAAACTTCTCCACAAAGGTAGAAGAGAATGAAAAACAATTTTATTATTGAATAAGCATTAAATCAGAATTTGATGCATTGCATGCCATCTGCAAAGAGATTGCAAAGACAAAAAGAAATCTCATGCTTTTTATGTGGTTGTAGCAGTTTGGTGTCATTTATGAATTCCAAAAATAGATATTGGATTATGTTTGTGAACTGGTCTTTTCCTCTGGGCATATTAGATTATATTGGAGTCAGAGGTTTTGTCTCTACTTGATTAAATAATGATCAAGGCTTTGATTGGGCCACATCATTAAGATGTTGAGTCTGCACCCCATTGGTGGGTGGTTACTTACAGAGAAACCACACTATAGGGAAGGGAGTTTGGAATTTTAATGCTGGAGCCTGAGGAAGTAAGCACACAGATTAGCTTGGTCATGAGAAAGGAGAGAAGGTCCCAGGAAAAGAGATGAGCCATTTGCCTAATCTACAGCTGGCCTTGTGGAGAGAAGCAAGACTGAACCCAGAGAGAAATAAGCCCTGGGAAGAGAGGAACCCAGGAAGCCTGAACTCTTTGCAGATGTCAGTGGCTATCTTGCTCCAACATGTGGCAATAAACTTTGGTGAGGGAAATAACTTATGCTTTATGGCTGGCAACTGTAAGCTTCTACCCCAAATAAATACCCTTTCATAAATGCCAACACATTTCTGGTAATTTGCATCAGCACCCCTTTTGCTGACTAATACAGTGGCTAAGAAAATACAACCCATTACATATACAATCATAAGATATTTCTCATATCCTCAGACCAGAGGTAGGTCTTCAATTTGGAGAAAGGTCACTCCCTCCACCCTCTACCTCCAGAAGTTATACTCATTCTTTAACCAGAAAATAGGGGATATTTTCTTTTATTACATTTTATTCAAATGTCTTCCTTCCTTGAGGAGACCTTCTGGTATGGTGAAATTTGCTTTAAATACATTTCAAAATGAAAAAGAAAGAGGTATTACTCACAATTTTGCATTTTATAAAGCAGATACCAAGAGAGATGGGAGGGAAAATGTAGTCTCCTCTTTTATATTCAACAGGGAGAATCAAGCCTTTCTTATATTCACATTTGTATTAGCCATTATATAACACACAAGAACATAGAGGTAATAGCTCAAAATTGATATTCAGGTGATAGTTATAGTCACTGTCATTGTAGAGATAGCTATGAAGGAAATTTCATCAATAGAAAAAATGGGTCAGATAGTAGTGCAGTGTATCAAAAGAAGAAAGATGAGAGCATAGAATTGATTATTCAAATATTTTGTTAATATTATTTGAAGAGTACCTTTTAGAGAATCTTGGAATTGTGATCAGAATAATTTGAAGACCACCAAGAGACTGAGATATCAGAGAATGCTTGTAAAATGTTAGTTCCTCAAAGAAAGTCAAAGTTCAATTCTTCTCAATTCCATATAAAAACAAACACACTCATTGAGTATATTAATGGGGAGATCATTAATGATGCTAAATAATATTTATTTATGGGGAAAATAGTGAACTTAGTACAAGAAAGTCTGCAGAGGAGGTGAGTAATGGAAAATAAACTTCAGTTTGATTGTGAAAGGAAGAACAGGAGGGCAGGAAGTAGAATGAATAGAGGTTCGGAGGTTTCATGACTTTGCTCTCCTTCAGATTTTGCTGCTTAGTGGATTGACAAACTATGAGTGAAATCCAGTAAGACAGCTGGCACTTGAGTTTTTGACAAAGCAACCACAGATCAGTAGGGAATTGCTCTTCTGAAATGGCACCATTATTGTCAATGAATGATAACATCTCTTGCCTTTGTTCTGCATCTTTGAAGTGAAACCAGAAGATACTGACAGAATTGAGGTCTAGTTTTATTTCCACAGGACTTGACTTTATTTCCCCAGGACTCATTGAGACTTATGGTATGTCAGAGAGTGATCAAGAAATAATTTTCTCATATACAAATCTGGGCAACTTGCTTTTGACAAGGGTATCAAGTCCACTCAATATGGGAAGTATAGGCTCTTCAGCAAAAATGGTGCTTGGAAACCTGGGTATCTAAATATAAAAGAATGAAAGGGACCCCCTCGTCATACAATATATACAAAATTATCTAAAATATATCAATGGCCTAAATAAAAGAGCTAAATTTATAAAATTATTAGAAGATAATATAAGGAAATATTTTCATTATCTTTTTAGGGAATGATTCTTAGAATTTACACAAAAAGCATACGCAAAAAAGAAAAACTTAGATAATAAATTTGTCTTCATCAATATTAAAAATTTTATGCTTCTAAACACATTACCAAGAAAGTGAAAAGACAACTGATAGAGTGAGAGGAAATATTTGAAAACCAAATCAATAAAACTTTAATATCTAAAATGTATTTTTAAAGTTCTTACTATCCAACAATAAAAATATAAACAATATAATAAAATCTTGTCAATGACTTTAATAGACATTTCTCCAAAGAAGGTATACATGAAAACATTCTCAAGTTCATTAGCTGTTAGGGAACTGCCAATCAAAACCACAGGGAGAAAACATCTCACAAACAAGAGAATAGCTATTATAGCTTTTTAAAAAGGAAAATAACCTGGCTGACAAGGATGCAGAGAAGGAGGAACACTTGTACACATTTGGTGGGAATGTAAAATCATGCAGTCATTTTGGAAAATATTAGGGCAGTTCCTCACAAAGTTAAAAGTAGAACCACCACATGACATGGCAATCTCACTTCTAGGTGTACCCAAAAGAATTGAAAGCAGGGACTCCAAAAGATACTTGTACAACAATATTCATAGTAGTCTTATTCACAATAGACAAAACATGGAAGCAACTCAAGTGTCCTTCAGTAAATGAATAGATAAACAAACTGTGGTAAATACCTACAAAGAATAATACTGAACAATAAGGAGTTTGAAGTTTTGGTATACACTACTAACATCGATGAACTTAAAGATACATTAAGTCAAAGAAGACAAATAGAAAAAGACAAATACTGTATGATTTCACTTAAATGAATTAGACTATGCAAATTCACAGGCAGAAAGTAACATTTAGGTTAACAAGGGTAGGGAGAATGGTGAGCTACTGCATAATGAAAACAAGGTTTCTGTTTAGGGAGATAGAAAGTTTTGGTAATGGTACTGATGTTAGTACAATGTTGTGAATGTGATTAGTATAGTGAATCATATGCTTGGGAGTGGTTCAGATGGGAAACAATGTTGTATATATGTTATAAAAATTAAAAATGAGAGAGTAAACATACAAGACAATTAAATTCAATGCATGGTCCTGGATTGCAGCTAATAATGGAGGAGCAAATGTCACAAAAGACATTATTGGGACAACTGAAAATATTAGAATGTTGACATTGATATGCTTTATATCAATGTTAAATTTCTTCAACATGATATCTACAGTTAAGGTGGTTACACTAGTGTCCTTGTCCTTAGGAAATAAAAATGAAAGTGTTAATTGTTAGAAGAACATTTGGTTGAAAACTACTCTAAAATGTTTAGAAAACAAATGATAGATGACAGACATGATAGGTAGAGAAGTAGATATATATATAGATAGATGATAGATAGATAGATAGATATAGATGATAAAGATAGATGAGAGAATGATATGAAAAATGTTACAAAATTGTAAATAGTACAAATGGTAAATCTGAGTATCTGCATTGGAGTTACTTTGTAGTTCCATGCTGTTGTTGTTTTTGTTTTTTTAACTCTCCTGTAAGTTTGAAGTTATTTCAAAAGAAAAAGCTAAAAAGAAAATAAAAAATATTCTCCTGCATAACATTTGCACTAATTTATTACACCCTTCATTAATTCTGGCTGTTCACAGTGGGGATACAAAAAGTTTATTTTTCCTCATCTTGCCCATGGCCTCTGTAGGGAAATGTTAGAGTTTTTAACCATGCTGGTGTCTGTAGTGAAGTTAGGCATATGGTGAACCCAAGCAATAGATGGGCAGGAGCAGAAGCTTATAGTCAGTAGGGAGGCTGATGTTTCTTCAGATAAGTCCAACCAATCAAGTGTTTTGAGTGCTGGAGTTGAGGCCTATAGAATGTTGATGGGAGCATCAAAACTGTTTAAGTCTGAGAAGGCCATGATGAATAATTGGAGAATTACTTTTTTCAATTTTAAATATATTAAAGTTTATATATAATATATTTGAACATTTACAAAACTTAAAAATAAGACACTAAAATCCTCCCTAACACCCATTTCCACAATTATCCACTTTTACTGTGTGTTATCAAACTTATTTCAAATATGAAAACTGGAAGAAATGGAAAGGGAGTACTATTTCCACACATTTGGATGGGCATTGAGATGGAGTATAGTAGGTAGAGTAGCATTTAAGGTACACTGGCAGATTTTAAAAGACAGAAGTGACCAGAACCAATCATGAATCCTAAGTAGATAGATGGAATGAAGATACCAGAAATGTAATAACAATGGATACTTGCACATTCCAGAAAATTTGAGAATGGGATACATCATATCACAGCAAGCTAAGACAGTCTTTCAGTCCAGCAGTCTAAAGAGTCCCTGGCTTTTGCTTCTGAAATATTTGCCCTTACCCTGTTAAATGAACACCTCAGACATGTAGAGATGAGAGAGGTAACACTTTCTGACCTCAAGATCTCTAGGAAATCAGGTCATTTCTGAAGAGTTCTGGATCTTAGTTCAATGCTTTTGCCATTTTAAATAACAACAGATCTATGATGTCTATTTACTAAGTGTTTGTTAGATAAGAAACATTTAATACATTAAGTAATTGGATCTCTCAAAATTCTTAACAATTCGGTAAACCATTTCACAAATGAGGACTTTGAGGATCATATAGGCTAAAAATCAACCCAAAGACAGTTATAAAACATAGGCATTGCTTGTCTTTTGATGAACTTGCATATTTACTTGAAATTGGTAAGGAAAAGTGTAATGGATTCTCAAGTACAAATTTTATTATCAATAATTTGGAAGGCAACAGTTTACTGCAAGTTTACTGGGGAATTGGCTAAGATATTTCATGCATATTCCTTTATAGAGAAGTTAAAATCTGTTCAGAATGTGCATAATTCAAATCTCCATAGAAGCATTTAACTGGACCCTCAAACACAGATTCACCTTTCTATAATTATAGCATCCATTCCCCAGTGATGTCATCCTAACCATTATACTTTGGACATTGGTAGAGTTGGCCCTGGATTAGCTATATTCTTTATGTTTTAGAAATCAGTGACCTTTGATGATGTAGCTATTGACTCCACTCAAGAAGAGTGGGCCAAGCTTGGCAGATCCAAGAGAATGTTATTCAGAGATGTGATGCTGGAGAATATCAGTCATAAGGAATCTGTGGGGGATTCTGACAATGATTATAAATATATCAACAAGTACCAGAACAGTTTCACCATATTCCACTATACTCTTTGCCCTGATGCTTTCATATCATTTACATCTACTTTAAAGAAATTTCTTTCTTATTTTATTTTCCTACCTCTAGTTTGTCACCTCAGTAGAACATAGTATTATTGACCACAATGCCAAGTCTTTCTTCTTATTCAATCTTCAGTACCTTGAACAATGCTGGGAAGTCAATGAATATTTTTTGAATGAATAAATAAATGGGTTAAACACTAAGTTACTGTTCTGATTTAAGTACTGAGCTGGGTTTTGAAACCACAGTAGTAAAAATAACAGGCATATCCTTTTCCACATAACATTTATAGTGTTCTGATACTGCTTATGTTTATTGATTCTTTTATTTTATTTTTTTAAATATATATTTTAAAAGATGCTTAGATTACATAAATGTTACACAATAATTACAAGGATTCTCATGTTCCCCACCTCCCACACCTCCCATAACATCCTACAAAAACAACTTTCATTAGTGTGGCACATCACCTGCAATAGATATACACATCCTGGGGCTTTGCTATTAAGCATGGACCATAGTGGATTCTTTTAAAAAGTAATTTAATTCCTGCTTGATTTAAATCACTGAAAATTCTAATTTCTGTCTTTGAATTTGCACATGGACTTCATCAATGAGAAGACTTTACTGTCTTTAGCACAATTTCAGGTGTACTTTCTTCACTAGTGAAGAGCCATCAATGTTTCCTATGTTTAAGATGCTGTTCCCTAGATTAACCTCCAGTGATTACCCTTATTTCCTTGGACTTGAAGATCAAGCAGTACTCTCAGCACATAACTCAAAATCTATGTACAAGGTATGAGTTCTGCAAATGAAATGTGATTTCTCCATTGGAGCAAGGAGATGATCTGTGGAGGGAAGAATACGATATCTCTGAGGAAAAAGTCTAGTTGAGCTCCAGAAACCTATGCTTCAGTATAAGTAGGAGGCTGGTAAGTGTAAGTGGAGGAGCTTGGTAGTATCAACTGAAGATTTTCTAGAATGAATATTTTCCAAAATGGCTCCAAAGACATTGGAGAAAATCCTACAGCTGCTGTAATATTTTGCCCTTATCAATCTGTATTCATGTCTTTCTGTAATTACATTGGCCTCAAGAAAGGAATGTATAGGTACACATTTGAGTTATTTATTCCGTAATGACATTTTTACTGACCATACACTGTTATGAATTTCCCTCTCTTTACCTCCCCAACTCTCATCTTCATTTTATTTTATTCTTATTTTAACCCATAAATTCCATTATAAATATCAATGTCCTCAAATTATATATATATATAAGTAATATATATATAATATTTATATAAAATAATTATAGGAATTGTTTCATATAACTGTGGAACCTGACAAGGTTGAATTCTGTAGAGCAAGTTGCAAGCTGGAAACTCATAACTAAGAGTTTGAATTTCCTAAGGGAAACTGTCTGGCTGAATTAGAGACAGAAATTCCTCTTTCTGACTCTTAAAATCCTCATTCTTTTTAAAAACTAAAACTGATTGGATGAATTGCTGGGGGTCATTTCCTTGGTTGAAAATAGATGCAATCAGCCATACATGCAATGAACTGGTAGATGCAGAGCACTTTCTTGACCAAACAGCTGGAATCCACAACCTAGCTAAGTTGATATATAAACTTATATATTATAGTGTAGGGAATATAGAAGGAATGCCCTTTCTAGGACCTGAAGGCAGAAGTGCTGGGAAGGGGAAGGCCATCCCTGCTGGTGGCCCACTGCTCCTTAGCAGGAGACAACTTGACACCAAGATGGCAATAACAGTCTGCTTCAAAATAATGTTAAGTGCCTGCACCCAAGATTTTACTGTTCTGGGAACTTACACAATTCCCCCATATATACGCATTCACTGTTAATCATTTACTAGGCTATGTGCACCATTGAGCTGCTCTATACATTAGCTAGCCCCCCACTTGTGCTGTCTAGCCCTGTATAATCTTTGTTTCCCTACTGAGGGGCACAGTAACTACCCAACCAGCAATCACTGGGACTTATGAGTAATAAATGGCATGACTGCTACTGGCCTTCCATGTGTTGTTTTTGTTTTTTTCTTTTTTGAATATCAAAAGTATTCAGTTGACCTTCTGGAGCTTGACCTCCTACATTACAATTGACACAGTCAGCAGGACTTTCCCATCAGGGATAAGGTGGTTGAAAACATGTCAACCATTCCAGATACCGCAGGGGAGACCATACAGTATATGGGGATATATGCAGTAGGAATCCCAGAGTGGTCATGCACATCTATATGGAATAAGCTTGACCAGCTGATGGATGCTTGGAGACCCAGGGAGTTAGGGGATGCCCCATACACTCTTGCTGGATTAGTGTAATTAGGGAAAAAAGTAGAGGAAACTTTTATTAAGAAGAAAGGCAATGTGTAGTGGCAGCAGTCATTTCCCAGTCCCTCTTCCTTGCCTTGTGTGATAGTTCTAATAGTTCAGTTAGCAGCTGAAGAAAAAATAAGGCAACTGGAGTTAAAACTTGGAGTGGGTTCTCCAACTTGTTCAAGTAGATCAAAAGGAGGATTTAACTAAGAAATCAGAGGAAGCACAGGAACAGGTGCAGACAATAGTCTGCCAATATGCTCAGGCTAGAGGAAAGAAGATGTTCAAAAGAGAGTGATTCAGATGTAGAAACTATAAAAGAATCTTTAAATCATGTTAAAATATGTGTGCAAAGGAAGACTAAATCACAGATACTACATCCTGCACAACCAGAAGTGTTAACTAGGCACTTGTGAGTGAAACCATGCTTGTGAGAAAACATTCTGCTAAAGTATTAACTAGGATAAGGAAAATGTTCCAGCAGCAACACTGCCAACCCCCTGGCACCTGTGTGATGTGACTGTGGGCTAGTGGGGGCTGATAGAATTAACCTGCTGGAAAAGTAGAAAAACTTTGCAACATTAATGTTCTCTATTTTGTTTCTATGCTAATTGTAATTGGACCTGGAGAGCCACATTGATAAACTTAGTCCTGTTAAACTTTTGTAACTTTTGAAATGGACAACTCTTTGAAAGAAAGGAAAGAAAAATGCTAGCAGATTTTGTAAGCCTGCAATTAAAAATTGAAAGCACATAATACTTGTGTAAACTGTGGAAAAGTTTGAATGGGATGTTACTTTGACAATGTTTTAAATTTTAGTCACATTTATTTATTATTTTTTAAATTTTTTTTATTTTTAAAAGATAATTAGATTACATAAATATTACACAAAAATATAGGGATTCCCATATGCCCTACTCTCCTCACCTCCTATATAAACATCCTTCATTAGTGTGGCACATTCACTGCAATTGATAAATGTATCCTGGGGCTTTGCCACTGAGCATGGACCATAGTCCTCATTGTAGTCTACACTCTCTCCCACACTATTCTGTATGTTATGTGATGATATAAAATGGCCTATATTTGTCATTTGCAATAGTCATATTTTATTTTGATCAGAATTTTTATCAAGGTGTTAAAAGGAACTTTCAGTTTTAAATCAATAGCTTAATCCTGAACTTTGAGCCTAAGTATGCTCCTGAAGAGTAGAAATCCAAAATATATGTGTTTAATGTCTGTCTGTCTAAACTGTTAAATTAATGCTTAACTGCATTTATACTGCTCAAGTATTCCTAACTATTTGCTGACTACTTATAAAAGTGTTTCCAAGAATGAGCTTACATACTACAGGCAACACTAATTCCAGAGAATATATTCAAAGCAGTAAAATCAGAGATGTGAAATGATGGAGAGCTTGAGACAGCCATATCAAAAGAGTAAGAATTATTAGTCAAATTAATGAGCTTTATGTTTCTGTTGGTGTGCCTTAACTCTTTTTTGTTTGACCAGTGTATATTTTGATACCTCCAGATGGAATTGTAAATTAACAAATGAAAATTCTTAAAAGAGCTCTATTCAAATGACCCAAAAATTAAATAAGTACTTATATTGATAAGTAAATATGGACACTAATAAGATAAATTAACATATGTGTTAAATCTTTGAAATGATGAAAATTGTATGTTTTGAGTAATAAAATTGTTACAAACCTCTTTCTAGAGGAAATTGATTTTGCTTAAATTGAAATGAATAGTTTAATTTTCTTCACAGAACAGAATGAGGGATATGAGACTTAAATGGATATAGAAAGAAATAAAAGATTTGTGGAAGTGAATTCACAGTCAATGCTGACTAAAATTTGATAAGTTTGTTTAAGGGGATGTGTTTTGTGATAAGATAGGATGGCTAGTTTTAATAAAATCATGATGAAATTATGTAGGACAAAACTTGAATGCATATGGCAAGTTGTAGAAGGTAGCATTAAATAAGAGAATGTGTTTTGTGAAGATGATATGCTTTTAATTATTCTATATCCTTAAACAACTTGAATGAACTCCATTGGAGAGAAAACTCTAAGTATGGGATCACAGAACATAAATAATCAGCAGAATCAAAGATTAGTGTGCACAAGAAAGCTCTGAATAGTAATAATTCCCAAAGAGGAAACAAGACAAGATACCTTTATCAAAAAGTTGAAGCATTGTATTAGTCAGTGTTCTCTAGGGAAACAGAACAGACAGGAGATACTTGTAAATGATATGAGATTTTATAAAATTGTCTCACATAACTGTGGAGATAAACAAGACCAAATCTGTAGGGCAGTCTATAAGGCAAGAACTCCAATGAAGGTCCTCAATGCCACAGTTCCACTGTATGTCTGAAGTAGAGATGTAAAATCTCTCTGAATGCTGAAGTCACTTCTCCTTTTAAGGCCTTCAACTGATTGGATGCCATGTCACTCATTGCTGACAGGAATCTCCTCATCATTGATGTATTTAGGCACATATGCAATCAACTCAGTGATTATTAAAGTCCATGAAATGCCCTTGTATTGCAATATGTCTACTGCTTGCTTGACCAAATAACTGGGCACCATAACCTGGCCAAGTTGACACATTAGCTTAACCATCATAGTCCACCCCTTGTCAACTTGGCAGCTATACACATCACCTTAAAACATAGTTATTCTCTAAATAAAAACAACTGCAAACATATTTTTTTTCAGTTGAACAATATTCAACTGTGCTGTGTACAACCAGAAATGCACTAAATCTTTCCAGAATAGAGTGCAAGTCCTTGGGTAATATTGACTGTTAAACTTTTCATCCTTAAATACTAAGACATGAAACTAATACAACTTATGTCACATGATAAGGGGAGAAGATAGGGAATAAAACAAAGATATTAATTTTATGTACATATACAAACATATCCATAACAAAACAAGGAAAATATACTAATGACCATTATAGTCTTTGTTTCTGTAACTGGTCACATGGTTGAGGTTTGTATTTATTACTGCTTTCTTCCAGTACACATTCCATGTTCCCTTTACTCTCAGTAAGCACTTCAGCTGGCCTTTGTTCTTTGCCTGGTGGGGTGGCCCAAAATTTCTTCCTGAAGATTCTGGGCCACTATAGACTCTTTGGGGAAGGCTGGGGAGGAGATTAACAGTATAAAGTTTTGGCAGTTTAACAGCATCCTTCCCTAAGTGGCCTTGCCTTCCTCTCATTCAGGGGACTCTGGGTCTGTAAACTCTCAATTCTGAGACTTGATTAAGGGGCCATGACTCTCTGTTTCTGTAATTCAAGTTAGGATTTTTTTCACTTGACCTGGAACTCTTCAGCTTAAACAGATCAAGTAGAAATTTAGTAGGCTGCAAATCTGTTTCAGTTCTAGGTACCCCATGATCAATTAGCCAACATCATAATTCTATTCAACTCAGACTATTGTGATTGCTTTTCATTGCCATAGCCACACCCAACTTGTCTTTGGCAATTAAGTGCTGCTATTTGGCTTCTGCTGGCCCAGGATCCAACTATCCCAATAGTGTTTAAAGATCATATTTCTGTGACAACAGTTCCCATGGCAATATCTGACCTAAAGAGAAGAGCAACAACAGAAATCTTGAGATAAGATGGAGTCAGTCTCACAAATTTATTCCTCACAGTCTTGGTGAAAGGTGGACATTCCTAGGGTGGGTGGGAAGGTCTTAAATGGTGAATTCATTCTAGTGTTCCAATCTCTCTAATCTTTGGAACCCCTTATCTACAGTATACCAGGGTAAATAGGGCATCTTGACCTCAGGCATTGTAGGACATCTTTTCATCCATATTTTGGCCAGGCAACTGAACAAACTGTTAAAGCCCTTTCTAACCACCAATCTACAGCATTGAATCCAGGATCTTTGCTTAATGGAATCATATCAATAAATTTATCCTGATTTAACTTTATATTCCTTCCACCACTATCCCACATCCTTAATATCCATTCCACACATATTTTCCTGATTTCTGTCTATATAAGTTGGAAAACTTATGCAGTTATTTTGGATTATAGCATACTTCCTCATTGGTCACACTTTGTACTTCACCTTTAGGGGCTTGTTGTGACTTTCCTCTAGTTGTAGGTCTGGAAGAAAAGAAGGGTGTTGGGGTGGGTAACAGAAAGTATTAGAAGTGTCTTGCAAGCCAATTACCTCCAGACATTCCATTGCAGTTTCATCTGGTGAGACAATTAATCACATCATGTGGGGATTGGATGGCTAACTACTTGGGGCAGGCTGGAGATTATGTGGTCATCTCCTTAGGGTAGGGAGGAAGTCAGGTGGCTGTATCCTCAGGGTGGGGATGAGTTAAGGTGGCTGTCTCCTCAGAGAGAACATTACAGGCTTTTTTGGAAAAATCTCAGCAGAATTTAGGGTTTCAATGTCCCCATTGCCATCATCATCAACCATATTTCTTTATCCCAATCTTCAGGATTCCACTCCTTTCCAATTAATGCCCTCACTTCCAACATACAGCCTGGAAGGTTGAGATTTTAGTGTCTGTTTTGACTCTGCTACTCATACAATGAGACTCTGAGCCTGGTTTTCAGAGATCTCAAGTCTGTGCCTTTATGAAACAAGACTTTCTTTCAGTGCACACATAGAAATTTTTATATCATTCATGCAGCATTTAAGTTGCAAATTTGAAGCCTTCAACTCATCCCTTTCCTTTATAAATATATCCAGTATATTTATGAACAGGCCAGCCAA